>WBNM01032319.1:195291-313674 GCA_013399055.1 Ramphastos sulfuratus | reverse complement strand
GCCGCCACCGCCCCGCTCCGCCCCGAGCCAGCCCCCGCTGCACCGCACCGCCCCACTTAAAGGCGCCGGAGCGTTCCCGCCGCTCCTGCTCTGCGGCCTGCGCGCTCCCCGCTGCCGCCGCCTCCACCGCCTGCTTCAGCGGGAGCGAGCGAGGCCGCTGGCCCCGGCCAGCTGCTGCAAGGCACCNCCATGGCCCCGCTGCCGCCAGCAGCCGGCCAAGCCCGCCGCCCGCTCTGCGCCGCCACCGCCCCGCTCCGCCCCGAGCCAGCCCCCGCTGCACCGCACCGCCCCACTTAAAGGCGCCGGAGCGTTCCCGCCGCTCCTGCTCTGCGGCCTGCGCGCTCCCCGCTGCCGCCGCCTCCACCGCCTGCTTCAGCGGGAGCGAGCGAGGCCGCTGGCCCCGGCCAGCTGCTGCAAGGCACCGGCGCCACGATACTGGTGCCCTGTCCCCATTCGTCCCCAAGTGACTTAAAGGATCGAGCGTGTTGCTTCCACCCCACATGAGAGTTTTGTAGAGCGTGAGGTGGTGCATGGGGAAGCCTCGACGAAAAATGCAAAACCACCTCCAGCCTGAAGACTGAGCAGAGGCCTGGGAAGGCTGTGCGCAGTCCAAGAGAACTCATCACGAGGTACTAACTACACTTCTTTGGAAACACAGTTTCTCAGAAAAACAGCCTTAAAGTTAAAGGATTCATGTGACCATGAGAAGATGTAGAGTACAGTCCAGAACCAGCTGAAGAACGTTGATGAGACAGTGATTACACTAGAAATATTTCATGGATTTAAACTGTCTTTAATACAGTAAATTTCTCACTGTTTTCCAGAATCAGTCTGCAAGAAGCCAGAGCAGCTACACAGGTAGCTGAAGACTTCACATGGCTGGAGGGACCAAGCCTGCGACCACAGAGGAAAGCTCAGGACATGGAGGTTCTCCTGCCAGCCTGATGGCTACGCCTAACCCACATATCTTCCACAATTGTTTCATGGGAAGATCGGATTTCATCCTTTCAAAAACATATGGGAAGCAAGACCCTGTCAGTCAACAGGAAAACACAGCAATAGGGACAGTAGATGCATTCATCTAGGGAGAACAGCAGCTTACAGCACAAAACCCCATCCACATACATATGGATCTATACAAGAAGTCTAAAAACACCTTCATCACGAGGAGAGCATTTGTATTCTAGGTACCTTACTCCAAAGCATTTATACTAAATTGCCTATATTCTCTCAGTTCTAGGACCTCACACTCAAAAACCAGGCTCTTCTACAGGGTCATCCTCAGGAGGGGAAAAAAACCCAAAACCAAAAAAGAAACCAACTAACCAACCAAACAACTCCCCCAAATGGTAAACTGCCACATCTCTGCTACTTTTTTTTGTTTTAAAAAAACAGAAAAAACATCAAGGGCAACTCGAGACAGAGATAAGAAGTCCTGGGCTTGTTAGGAAAAGCATTCCTGCAATACAATTATGCCTTTACAGTGCTCTCCAACAGAGAGCAGGAAATCAAGGCAGATCATGGTGTTTTGGAGAGGAGGGGTAAGTCAAATACTTCCCCACACATGAAAGGAGCAGTAATGCATGGCCACATCATGTAAGGGCTCTGTTAGAAATCTTTAAAAATCAAGACTGACATTCAGCTCATGACAGATGACTAAAATTAAGCTGAACATGACTGTGGCTTTGAGACAAGCTGGTTATTGTTACCTTATACTAATGTTGGTTTTAAGAAAAAGAGAGGAGAAAAACAAAAAAAACCCAACCAATACTATCTCCCAGCACGGCATTTTCACTAGGAGGACTTTTAAATACAAAAATACAGAACATTTCAAAACAACATTCATAGTTCTACAACACCTATTTTAAGTCTTGCATGTAGTTGGCAGAGAAACCTGAAGAAAATCACAACCACCCATGAGTAAGAGCACTGCATCCAGCACTTCCATGACAACAGCCTATACATTTACCTCACAAAACCGTAAGCAAGTTACACTTGCATCTTTTCCTGTCTGAAAAGAGGGATAACTTGTTAAAATAAAGCTGCTAGGTAGGAAGACAATCTTCTAAGAAGATTTAGCAGTACTCCAAACCATCATTTAAACCAGAGGTTATGGTTTAAGCTGATTAACATCTGATGCTGCTTGGGGTTTTCTCATCTAGTCACCCTTAGTGCAAATACTGGAGGTGCAAGGGAAGAGGCATCCCTTGAAATAAACCCAGGTATTCTGGAGATGGACCTCTTGGTTTGCCTTTTTTACAGTCAGCATTTAGGTGATCAACAACAGGTCAACACTCCTAGCTATCCTCTCCTCCTCCACATTAAGGAATTCTGGGAGGCACAGGGAAACACTAAGGGGCCACAGCAGCATCTTTTGATTATGCTTTTCCTTTGTATTTCTTTTCAGCAATCTGCAGTGCAAGGTGGAACGCAGGCCACTATCTTCTGATGATGCTCCTTCAACAACACAAGAGGTACCCATTCACCAACTCAGAATTCAATTGCAATGCACACTGAACAGACATTCAAGCTGTTTAAAAATATTCCCACAGTGTTTCCACAGCATTTAGTGGTAAGAAATTATCCTCCTAAATCTACAGACAGGAAGATAAGCATTCCCATTTTGATGAAGTGTAAGGACTCTTACTCACAGCCTCAGGCAGTGGGGCTGTCTGCAGGCACTGGGAGTCCAGCCATCCCTTGACCACTCTGCTGGCTCCTCCACCTGTCTTGCTCCCAGGCAAACCACAGGGCCAGGTTCTAGCTCCATGTCCAGCTGCTAGACTGGGCTCTTGCTTCTCCTTCACTGGCAAGAGCCTTACCTGTTCAGAGACCTTTCCTTCTGGAACTCACCTGTACCACACAATTTCCACCTCTGCTCATTTTTCTCTCCAGTTCCACCCTAGATATAATTCCTTTACATTACAGTATCACAGTATAAGCAAGGTTGGAAGAGACCTCAAAGATCATCAAGTCCAATGATTTAATTAATTCATCCAGAGAAGAATAAAAATAACTAAAATAGGTATTTTTTTCCCAGGTTGGTGAATTTATGTGGTTGATGAGGACACTTTGAACAAGGAAGGTAACAAAACCATGCTGGGAGGTAGGCTGCCTGTGGCTCACCCTTCTGGTAGTGCTGAGCCAGCAGAGGAGTCCAGCTGACTGTGAAACTGCAGGCTGCTTTGGACAGAGCACAAAGAACACTAAAAATAAGCTGGATACTTTATATCTATCTTGAATGTAAAGAATCTTTCCAAAACTTTCAAGAAGCTTCACCCTTGATAGCATCAGGCTTGAGCATGTTTCCAAACTGAAGTGTGTTTCCACCCTATGCCCTCCTCCCCCCAGTTTAAGTTACCACAACACATTAGCCAAGTAGCAGACCAACAAGCAAGCACCTCAAATTACCCAGTTATTCCACAGGTTGCTCTAATTACATTGGCCAAATCTATTTATGTGGTGCTATTACAACAACAAACCACCCTCGCCCCGCTCTGTGTCCTGCTGATATCAAGACAACTTTGGTCCACTCAAAGGTGAATCCCTTCACAGTACCAAAGGAGGCTACACCATAAACTGCACATTTAACAATACTATTTATAAAAACATACATTTATTGTAGATTAAAAAAAAAAATTAAAGAATTAACCAGCTTTAGTTTCTTGATAAAAAATTCTTGACACAGCATTCGTGTTGTGATTTTTTTATTTTATTTTTTAAATGAAACCATTGTACATTGTACAAACCATAACTACTGATGGAATAAATAAGTGAAAAAAATTATACTGCTGTACAACACACACACACACAAATCATAAGATGGAAAACGATTAGGTAATTGAAGAAAACAAAATTCTTTACACCTTCTAACAGGCCCTTAGATAATAAAGAACATTCCAAAACATGACAATGTTTATGTATGAAGATAGCCACCCAAAACCAATATTTTATACTGCCTTGTTGATTTATTTATTTATTTATGTTGTTTTGTAAGTGCCAGCACTTTTTTTTTGGAATGTTTAACAACTACTTTCCCAAGCATAAAAATTCCAAGGAATAGTTCTGCTATAAAATGTTTGGCTGAGTAAATCACTTATTTGGAAGGCCTTCCCACATGTTCCACAAACTCAGCTAATTTACTTTGCTTGCTTCTAGTTTTCTTTTTTTTTTACTCCTTTTTTTTTTTTCTTTTTTCTGTCTTTTTTTTTTTTTTTTTTTAATTTCAGTTATGTATTTATTTGTAACTGAAGCTCCAACATTCAGCATTGTAGCAAGGAAGCACTTCTTGATATTTGCACTATTTCTAAAACATCAGCTGTATGAGAACTTTCAGTCATCTTGAAGAAAATTACATCTCTCCTTCTGCTCCACATCTCCATGCTTTCAATAAACCTTTTTTACAGTGAGTTCATAAAACAAGTTTCTGGTAGAGATAGGTCCAAGCCAAAAAGACGCTGGATTTAGGTCTGGTTTCAAACCTTGGGTTGATTTTAATTCAATGTTCTGGTTTGGTCCCATCTGTACTTTCTGGCATTAAAATGTGTTTAATCACATCCGTTGGCCCATAAATGTTATCAGGCACTTCAAAAAAAGACTAATAACAGTCTTAAACACTATTTTGGATTTCTTCATACCAGATAATGTCAAAGCCTCCTCGCTTAGAGACTGACAATAACAGGTCTAAGGAACCCAAATCTATCTGCTTGTTCAGTTGTCTGTTGTCACTAGAATCTCTGGTTAAAAAAAGAAAAGTTCTGGATGTATTCTGTGTAAGCTGTAACTAAAGCATTTCTACTTTGAAATAAAGCCTCTAGGAAGATGGGTATGATGCCTTGTCTTGTAAGACCCAGAACAACGAACAGTTCTGAGCAGAAGCCACAGGAGAGAAAAGGAAGTTTATAATTAAACCTGTTGATGTCAATAATGCCAATAAATGCTTCTATCTAATGAAAAAATTTGAGGTATTTTTAGTGCTATTTATATATATTTTTATTTCTTCCTAAAGTACAGGAATTAGTTTCTAAATGAAAAGTCTATTTATTCCCTTGGAAACATCTACAAAATTAAAACTAAAAACTTGCTGCGATGCACCTGAAGAGAGGGCTTAGTAAACGCAACTACTTGTCAAAGGTGGCATCAGGTTTGTTTCTGTTTTAGCATTAAAAACAACGAAAGTCAGTAAATCAAAAATATTTTTCAGTTTGAATCTTTCTAGATTTGCCCATTTAATATATCAATAGAACTTCTCACAAAATATCACTTAAATCTGAGGGTAATATACATACAAAGCAATCATCATTGACCAATTATCCACATTTTAGGCATACACACAATTCAAGAGAGAATTCTACCGTTTCATTGCATATACTGTGCAAATAAGAGTGTTTTGGCTCCTCATTTCATTATTTTCAGAATGTTAATGGACTTCATGATCAGACCAGAAATCCCAAAAACTTATTAGGGAGCACACTGTTTTCACCAATGATTTGCAATCAAATTTTATTTAGTTAAAATCCAAAAAAGTTTTTATTTCAACATAAAGGAAAAGTTCCGAAACTGAGTGTCATAGGTTATTTGGAGTTCAATCCTACAAACATCTTATGGAAGGTCAGTATCTGCTCCCCACCTCTCCCTCCCTCAGCTCCCTCCCCCATCCCCCCTTGGTTTTCTGCATAAAGTGGTAATTGCAGACGCAATGCAGTAGTCTAAGTGCAAAGCCATTTTCACTATTGGAGAGTTCAGAAATAAATAAGCTTAATGAAGAGCTAATTAGGAAAATGTATCAACTGGAAGCAATTTTTTTTTTTCTTTTATTTTTTTTTTCATTTAAAAAAGTATTTACAGTTCTTAGCTTACAAACTACATGCAACCATTTCCCTAGCTGTGAGATCATACTGTAAATTACAAGTTCCATCTCCCATACAAAGTGAAGGCAGACTAAGGGCCCGATCCAGCAGATGTACATACAGATGTACGTACGTGTGTGTGTGTGTGTACTCAAGTGAGGAAAAAGCTGTTCCCACCAACACCAGGTATTTAGAACTGGGAGCTCACCCTGGAAATATGAATCCCACTGGAAGATCAGGCCCTTGTGACCTGATGCAGATGGTTCTGCACTTCTACGTGCCTTGAACTGGAAGGGACTTGCACGTACTTTGTGCCTTTCCATCAAGTTTAGCATACGTGCACCTCAACATAACCCAAAAAGAAGACACACTTCTAACAGTGATGTGGGGACTATGAAACAACAAGGCTTATTTACAAGACTTGCTGAGAGGAAAAAAACCAGAAACCCCAAATACACTATTAACCTGGAACACAGAAGTAAACATGTCATAAAGAAACAGTACAATGAAATCCAGTTCAGTGAAAACATGGTATCAAAAAAGACCAATTGAAAATAAATTCGCTGTGCATCAATCCCTTTGATCCTATTTATGTACATGCTGGAACTTTCCTGTAAAGCAAGTTGTACCCAGTACAGAGATCTGGACCTAATACCTAAGTATTTTAATTGCTGTGTTATAGTATATATTCAGATCTGGACTATAAATGGTAAACAGATCATGTTAACTTCTGATGAAGTTAAGTATTTAGAAGACCAAATTTACAGTTGCGAATGCCATGCATTCAATAAAAGATCTCCACCATAGCTGCTAAAATAAAATATCAAGCTCCTTCTTCTCCTTGGACTCCAAGAGTGAAAATGGCTTCCTGATCTGTATTTGTTAAAAATTTAAGCACCAGGGATTTAAAAGTTAAAAACAAAACCAACCCCCCAAACAAAACAAAACAAAAAAAAAAAGGAAAAAATAAAAAACAAACAAACAAACAAAAAAGCCTTACTACATGTCATTATACAAACATAGGCCACTTTGCAAAGGAGACAGTTGCAAAACAACTTGTAAAAGTTAGCACTGTTTTCAGAACACAAGGCACAAAACAAAAGCAGACATCACGCCAGAACAATGAACTTCACATGAAAGCTAATACCTGACCTGTACCATCCTTAAATATCTTACAATGTTAAATAGAGAAATGAAAAAAAAAAAATACAGCAGCAACATAATTGTAATTTTGACTTTAGAAACAGTGCGTAGACCCCTCCTGAGTTGTTTACTCCAACCATTTCAGAGACAGTAACTTTAAAGTTCTCAACGTTTGTTTCACAGGAAAAAGTTTTCAGTGTCTGAGAAGTTAAACCTTTGTTAGGCTTTCTTGGATTTTTGCTTGGTAACTTGAAAAGTTAGGAGTTCTGTCCTCATCCAAGAGAAGATGTTTAAGTAAGGTTGTTCTATAATTAAGCCCACTGATGTACCTTACATAAAAACTGACCAGAAAAATCTATAGTCTAAATCTCTTCAACATTTTGTTGGGAAGCCTCTACTTTCATCTTTTTAGAAGGTGGCACTCCTTCAGAGTCCTTAATGAGGGGGAAAAGAAAAATAACCATGTTATCATTGCACTGAATTTCAGGCACTGTAAGCATCAAACAAAAAGCATGAACAAATTCTTCGGTGTGTCACATGTAAAATCCAAAGCATCCCCAGATGTGAAAATGACATGACCTTCCTGAAACCACTCCTCTCATCTTACCTCCACTTCTTTACACTTGTCGTCCACAGACAAAGGGCAAAATTCTAGTTCCAAGCTAAAAACCACAGCGAAAATACCAAGCAGCAGCCTTGAGGCATGGCTATACCTGGGCCTCCCTCAGATCCACACTCAAGCACAATCCACACCAAGTGCCCAGGATTTTGCTTTGGCTACAAGAGAAATCTCTATGGGGTGGAACAGGAAGGGTTTGGAAAGCACAAGGTGAGCATGGAAATGAGCCACCCACCCACAGGGAAACCCATGGACTGAGCAGTGAGGATCTCAGTGTGAACAGGACAACTGAAAGGACATTGTCTTTCTCCCACCTACATAGAATTTTTCACTAGACAAGTAAGTAAACATCCAAATGTCTCATGCACTGAATCTACAAAGGTTAACTTTCCCAACTGCTACATGCATTTATAGACAATATTTTACTTCTGAATAGGGGCCTGTCCAGTAGGTCAGGGCCAAGCATTTATTAACATGAAAATTTAATATTCCCTTAGGAAAATAGTTTAGGAAACAGAAGGAAATCAGACCAAACTAGTCTTACTGTTAAATTATGTGAAATGCCAAAAGCCAATCAAATCAACCACAAAACCAGATAGGTGGACATCTAATATTCTACAGCTGCTTTACTGTCATCACTTTTGGCAATCAGTCTAAACACAACTGGCCTCCTTACATTTGCTTTTTGGTAAAAAGACTCTTTTTCAAATTCCAGGTAATTGGACTTTTGTGTTTTAAGTTACCTGAGAGTTTTTAGATGCCTCTGTAATTAGATCATTTTCTCCAGAAGACTGAACTTCTGCTTTCTCTGAACTATTCATGGAATTTTCCATCGAAGACTGTGAATTCTGTTCATCAGAGGTATCTAAAATGTCAAGAAATACTTTTAAACAAATTAAAGGATTCAGCAGGAGCTTTCAGGATGTTCGCTCACAAGCAACATCCCAAACAGACCTATTTCACCCCTCTGTAACCATTAATTATAACACATGTAACAACTGAATATACCGAATTAAGTTCAAACTGCAGGATCGCAATCACCGGAGCAGCCCTTCGCCTTCTCAGGGCCAGCAGGACACAATTCCCGGAATCAGTCCCTAGAGGGAGCTGAGCTCACACACACCGTTTAACACACAACCACGTCAACGCTGTTACCAAACAAGTTTCAACATCAACTTTGCCAAGGGGCTGACCACAAGGAACTTTGCTTCGAACCAGAAAGAAAAGAACTGCGATAACAAATGGATCTACAACTGTGTAGCTAAGGAGACAAAATAAAGTAGTCTGAATTGAAATATTTAAATTACTAAATGAAATATATTAACATTACAAATTATACTTTAAAACCACTGTTTTCCTTTATGCTATTTTAAAGATAAAATTCAGAAAATCAGCTAGCTAAACCATTAAGGTTGTAGATTTTTTTAAAACTACTGTCTACTTGTAGATAAGTCTTCCAGCTTGTTAAAAGTCTTACCTGCTTCCAATTTTTGTGGGTTTTTTTTGGAAGAGAGGGATTGGTTGGTTGGGTTTTTTAAAACCCTTCTTTCTCTCGAAGTTAAGACTGTATTACAGAGGACTCAGGGTTAAAGCAGCCATTCACTCCAAGAGGGGATAAGGGCACTTAAAATATCTTTATAGGTTAAAGATCCCTGAAAGTTTAACACAGTATGTCCAGAAGCAAAGACTCAACAAAACAAACAAACAAAAACCATCAGCCAAAACCAAGCCTCTTTGATGGTTAAAGGTCGGTTGTATTTCCTTTAGTACCCACATCAATAACTGTGGTAAAGACTGGAACCCATTCCCTCCTTTACCTCATTTTAAATCTCTTCAAGGTCAAGTTTATAAAGTGGTCTCTCCACAGATTCCTAAGAAATGTAAAATTTATTCTAGAGGAAGATAATTGCATGATCAAAGACTTTTTTTGGACAACTTCGATTAATGAAAATGACATAACCAGGGAGCACTGAATATTTTTGTGGTGTACTGTATAAAAAGCACCACAAGCATCTCTGAAAGTTTCTCTGACTGAACTCAAGCAGGAGTCACGCCTACGATGAGCAGCCTCAAAGATTATATTCAGCAAACTCAGACAGAATCATCTCCCCTCCCATGTCTCACCAAAAAAGCATGTTCATGCTGACAAAGAAATAAGTCCCAAGGATCAGAAGGAATTTCAGTTTCTGTTGTGTATGTCTGAGCACATGTTGCAGCTTGAGCTCTTTGAAACACACATCTTCCCATGACAAAAAACACACCTATACCAACTTCCACAGTGGACAGCTCATAGCTGCTGTGTTCTCCTCCAGGTGGCACTGACAGCTACCACTCAGGCTGCCTGTGACCTTGAGGCAAGGAGATGTCCTATCTTAAACTGTCAATCCCCAAGCTATTCCAATGCCTGCAATGACTTGTTTACACACCAAAATGTCTTGGATGCACCTGTTTAATTTGAGAAGTCCACATTAGGCATTTTACCTAATACCTAAATTGTTCCTCAGCTTTAAGCAATCTCCTTGATTTGTAGTAACATGATATAGATGCACAAGGTCATTAACACTATGCAGTTGAATATTGTCACAATTAGAAGGGTTTGATCACAACACTTTGGTAGATAAATAATTCATTTAATGATTTTTTTAAACTTGGCATATAATCAACTAGAAAAAAACAGAATTAGTATCATGTATTTTTTGTCATTACATCTCCTTTTCATTTTACAGTAGCTGGCTCTGGAACTAATCCAGGGAACTTGGTATGATTTTCCCTGAACCTAAATTTAGTCAGGGGAGCACATAAGCTATGTAACAACTTCACACAAGCAGGTTCTGACAGTATCAGACCGAGGAGTAAATCCTTACCATTTACCATGACCAAATAAGCTAGTTGAGATTTTCTTTGAAGGATATGGAGTTCTGATTTATTTCGATCTCAAAGCGATTTGAATGTCAAATTTTAACCCCAATTAACAATGACAACATTTAACATACTTAACCAGTCTGGTATCACCAAGATAAAAGCTCTAAATTTAAATTGGTTGGTGGATCTGTTGAGCTAACGACTAAATCAGGCAGGCATAATTTAATTGCTCTGCTATGAGAAGAATCCTGCAACCAAATCATTAGGATAGTGTTAAGGACATATTTTATCTGTCATAACAGGATGAGGAAAGTTATGTTCCCAAGAATGTAAGTATAGACCATGTTACAGTGACCCAAAACATCATTTAAGGAATGAAGTTCAGAACATTCTCATGTATTTTTCATCTGTGCACAACTGCAGTACAATACTGTTACCACTTTAAGGAAATAAGGACAGAACTCAGATCTACCTTTTGAATAAACAGCTAGCAGGGTGAAGAAAAATACAACTTACACTGAAGTTTGCATAGTTTAAAAAAAACCCCACAACTTCAAGTACCTCACCTCTATTTTACTTTCAGACTAGGTAATGAGCATTCACAGATCTACAAAAGTAACTCTTCTCAAGATTTGTGTGATTACATGGTAGCAACCATTTCGAAGATGATTTTAAATTATTTCTTTCAAGACTGAGATTATGACAACAATAAACCAAGTATTTTGTTTCCTCTCTGAAAAGATCCTAAAGGTCAAGCTGACCTTTCCAGTTGTATGGAAGGATCATTTGTAGGCCAGAGAGATTATGGGCCATTTTCACAAAAATGCTGAGAACCATTTTTTTCAAATTGTTATTGTTCAGTGCTTTAAACAGATAAGCACATAAATTATACACTAAAGGATAACACATTTTATTTGGCTTTGAAGATGTTCTTTCTAGCTTACCTTCTGAACCAGGCTGCTCCTTTGCTTCTGTATGAGTTTCATCAGACTTTACTTCAGTGCCGTCCACTTGTGTTGCCAAGTTCTGTTCTGGTGCTGGACTGGAATTACTACTGTTTTCTTGTTTTATTGGAGAAGCATCAGCTATTGAACTCTGGTTGCTATTGTCATCTGGTAACAAAAGAGGTAAAAATAAGAAAGTCTAAAATTTGACCTTAATTCTTCCACATCTTTCCTGTATTATTCTCTGATAGCACATGATGTACTCTAGCTTGCTGAGGATCAAGTCCAGGCATTTTGATCAACACATCTAATTTCTTTCCAGACCACCACAATTTTTGCTCTTGCAGCCTGCTGTAACTCCTGCTGTAATGCAGGAGTTTCTAGCAGTTATTAAAACCCAGAAAATTTCAAATAAGGTACTCTAATACTCTATTAAAAGCGTGAGTGTTTTATTCAGATCTAATCCAAAAGAACTCAGACTTTTGTAGTATCAGTAAAACAGATCAACTCAAGTGACAGTCTCATTTTATAGTTCATATAACACAGGGCTAATTAAGTGTTCATGCAAATAGTTTTTGAGGTGTGTCCTGAAGGTCAAAAAAACCTCAACCAACCCAAAACAAAAACAAAATGAAAAAAACACCCAACAAAACCTCATGAAGGTAAAATGTAACATTCAGTCCCAGTATCTATAGTTTCTAATTGTCCAGAATACTCTCTCGCCTCCAAAAACTTGGATCACAGTAACTTTTTGGAGCACAGACCACATCTCTGTTGTTAACAGGAAATACTCTGCCTATACCTTCCTCCTGTGAAAACCAACAACAGTGGTTTAAGTCTCTCAGCTAGTATTTTATGGATATGCATATGGAATGCAACTTCCTGTAATCTTTAAGCCAGGCCAGCAGTCATGGATAACCAAGAGGAAAGTACCTGATCCCTACAGAAAAGTAACTCAGCATTACTAGTTAAAACACTACTAGTTAAAAACATTATTAGTTAAAACATTCCTAGTCGAAATATTAGAGTGCAAAAGTCAATCCACCTCTCTCTGCACCCACACAATCATTACTTCCAAAGGACTTCAGAAACACATAGCTGGTGAAGGGACCATCTCTTTTCACAGCAGCCTGAAGTCAGATCAGATTAAATTCATCTTGAAATTGTAGATATGGCTTAAAAACCTAAGTGACATGACAAAAAAGCAAGTAGCATATTCACCTCATTGATGGGAGAAACAAAACTTAAGAAAATTAAATGGTCTGACCAGGGTAAAAGCTAACAAATTCAAAACAGATGAAAACTTAATCCGGATCTGTGAAAATCCTGCACAGCCCTGTAATTCACAAGTCCATACTTGCTATGAACACTGGAAAAACCAACCAAGATCCAATATAAATGCAAATAAAACTGAAATTAAAAATTTACAGCCCACTAAAAAGCGATCTCCTCTTATCTGATCAAACGGTGCCACATTCTCAGCAATAACAATCTGAACACCTAGAAGATAAAACTTAATAGTTCACACTTTGAAAAAAATTTTTTTTTTTATCTAATAGTGCCTGACTGGCAAGCAAAAAAGTTTCTTAACCAGTTAAATTCATCAAGCTGAAGCAGAAGGAAGACACCACAGAACCAGATCTCCCCTTCCTGGCTCTAGCATTTTGAACCCAAACTGCTCACCAAGTTAAGAGGTACACAAAACACTCAAGTAGGTGCCACATGAGGCTTTGGAGGTCTTTTGGTTCTCCAAACAGCAAATTCAAGGGATATACTACTTCACCTGGCTGTAGCACTTTAAATGACAGATATTCCTATTTTTATTTGCGTATTTAGCTCCACTAAGAAATACAAAAACCCCAAAGTCTAAACACAAATAGCATTTAAACAACTCTTAGGACAACCACAGAAGTCCAAGATATCAAATGCGTAATTGATATTGTTTTCACTTTGACTCAATCACACTGTCCATGTATCTGGCCAATGGAGAACTCCGACACTTCTAGTGTATGTTCTTAACAGTGTCATAGGGTAATTGGGGCTGACCACTTCCCACTCACCATGCATGTCCATCATCCCTGGAGACGAGCTGTTCTCTGGAGTGGTCACTTCAGAGCCACATTTTTCATCTTTGCCTTTTTTCTTATTCTTATTTTTCTGAAAAACAAAAGGTACCACAAATCAACGAGACTATCACCATGAAGAGAAATCCACATTGCAGTATAAACTCCTTTCCTACCCATTACTTCTGTAAGCATCTCTCCAATTCAAAAAATAAAGCCGTTGTAGTAGTAATGGGCATTAGTCCCAAAACACTGCAGGGTTGTTTTTCTAACTGCATTCTTCATGACACAAACATTAGGATATGTAGGGTTTAATCAAAAAAATCCAGTGACAGTTAGCACTTTAACACATCTTTCATCTTCAAACAACTGTATAGTTTTTGTCTAAAGTACAGTTGTTCTCAATAATACCGCTTCATTCCACAACCAGGGAAACTGAGGCACAAAGATTAAATGGATTGCTGAGAGTCAGAGGACTTGGGAGCTGCTGGTTCCTTTCCTTACTGAGTCCAAACAGCTACAAAAGCAAGGTCAAAAGAATATCTGCTGCACTGGGAAAAGGGAAGAACATCTCTGATCAGAGGCAGGGCTGAGATTCACAAAACTGGCCTATTTCTGAGCTTGTAACTCTGCTCACTGTATGGTTTATGCACAACACACCACTACAAAACTCAACCTACTCTCTCTTTCACATCAGAAAGCTTGTAGAATACACCTAACCAGTATGTATGCACACACAACAGGAATGGTAACAGATCTAAAATTTTAATACTAACAAGACAGATTTTCCCTCCTTCTCAACCACCAACACAGCAGAGACCTCCTCCTTCTCTCAGTTAATATTGTTTCTTCACTAAAACTAAAAAGATATATTAAGAAAAAAATCAGACTGGCCTGAAAGAAAATGCACAGGCAAGACAGTCCTACATGAACAATAGATCACAACACGCTCATGACCAAACAACAGTATGGACTGCAAGCCTTAAAACAAAGGCAGAGTCAGTGGCATCCATCACGTGGAAAAGCTGCATCTGCTAAGGGATGCAGCATTTTCAATTAAGAGGTGACGTAATGAGTCTCACAGGAGAAAGAGCCAGCTGCACTGCTTTTGGAGGATCCCATGTGCCTGCTGAGAAGACAATTAAAAGCCTGACTCTAGGAAGAATGTTCATCCATTCTGGTAGGGCAGTGTCCTCCAACAAGGAAAGGAACTAAAACCACCATCAAATATTGTCTACAACTGCAGACGAGATTCAACAAGTGATATCTAGGCAGCTTTTCCCCCTCTATGCTAAATAGATTACTAGGTTTATTTTTGAATTGCATTTTTACTTCAGAGAAGCCAGGTTTTATTCTGTAATACATGAAGCAGAGGTGAAAGCACATGGAGTTCTTTACCTTTGCAAAATTAGAGTTCAGAGGGGACATCTCTCTCTCAGTTTTGGCTGAGTTTTCTATAAAAGTGCACTTTTGCCACAGGAGAAATATTGAAAAACAACTGTGAGCCATTTAAACTGAAAAGATTTTTTTTAAAAAAGGTTTAGCCATCAAAGCAAGGAGGTTCTACAACAGCCTTCCAAAACCAGGAGGAGGAAAGAGCGTTGCTAATTCTAGTTCAAAGAAATGTCAAAGTGTCTTAGGAACAATATGTGAGGGAGAAGTAATATAATCTGTGTTCACTGAAATAAAAAACAACTTCCATTTGAAACATGAAGCAGTAAAAAGGATCCCATTCTGTTCTAGTAAAAAACAAGTGTACCTTCTGCTCCTTCAGAGGTGGATGAAAGGACAGCCACAACAAAATTAAATAGCCAGATATCCTACCTAATAGTTATTTTAAAATATATGCATTTGGTCTAATTGTGAGAACTGCCAGAGCAAAAAAGACAAAAAAACCTTATTACATCAAGTCTGCAATAGCTGCAGCTGCACAACTAGTAATGAGAAGAATGTGACAGGTAGGACACTAACATAACTAGTCTTGTTCAAGTGTCCCAATTTCAGCAAATGTGAACCCAAAACCTGAAGATGATGGTTTAAAAAATGCAATTAAACTCGGCACATTTGCACTGTTATATAAACCCTTTCTTCTTAACAAGGGACTCTGACTGCAGGTACTGTTCACCTTGAAAATTCATCCAGAAACTGACTCAAAATTCTCTTTCACAGTTCCACCACACAGTTCACACAGGCACACCTTAACTGTGGGAAAACAGACATGAGAAGCTGCAAGCCTAAATATCATACATCTCTCCCTCTCATTTTTCCTATGCATTATAAATAATAAAATCAAGACCAAACATTTGACAACTAGAAAGAGTGAAGAAGTTTCTGTAAGGACATCAGGGAAGGTTTCCCCATTCACACAGAGTTACTCCACAGTGATGCTGCTCAAGCACTGGAAGAACAAAAGAGGCTTACCACAACTCTTACAGTCACAGAAATCTGTGGTACAACCAAAGGTACAGAAAGAAACAAACTTAGTTACAACGATGCTAATCAAAAATAGGTCTGCAATTTGGATTTTGAATAAAACAAGATCATTACACTGACTTGTCTGAAAAGACATCAGTTTACACATTTATTAACACAGCATTTTTCTTCCACATAGATATGGCATCAAGCCACATTTCAGATAGAGTAAAAGCACATGACAGCCCAAGGAAGGAGCACCTAACTTAGCATATTTATTGTATCTTTCATTTGCTGTGGTACTATGGATTATTTTTTCTATATATAACAGTATTTCAATTTATAAAATGAGAGCAATGTTCTTTTTGAAGAACAATGTATATGGCCTATCAACTTGGATCTCTATACTTATTTTTGTGCCACATGATTCTATTATGGCACATGAACACTGCACACTAAGAACATAACCACGATGCATACACAAAATATTTATTAAGCAAACACATAGATTAATTACATGATAAGCATGTCTGCTGCATTGCTTGGGCTGGACATCATCTTAATACAAGTCATCTCAGAGCCACAGGATTTTGCCGCCCTTACTTCAGTGTTTTGTACCTATTTTTGAGCAAAACAGCAGTGATACACAGATAGAATTCATTCTCCATGCAGTTCCGATCCAGCTACCCTCCTTTAAACCATCAGGCAGAAAGAGGAAAAGTCGATGTCTCAGCTTTCCCTCTCTGCCTCCCAATTATTATGATAGAGAAAGGTTTCAAAAAATCAGTTTCAAGCTGAATGTTTAACAATTATCTGAGAATTGATTCAGGCTGACTTGGTGAAGGCTGGAACCCAGTGAACCATCACCATCACTTTCTGTAGAGATCAACACTTTCCCTAGAGCTCTTCAATCCAAATGTTTCCAAGACTCACACCAGTCTTAGTTTAAAGGCTCAAATAATAGTGAGCATATTTCTTTTGACTTTCCCTAAACATGAGTGTCTGCATCTTCAAAAAAGCAAGACATCTGCAGGATACTTACATCATCCACTTTAGGCTCTGTTACTGGTACCCATTTGTAAATCCTTAGGGACGTGTCGCCAACTGTCACCCACTTCTTCTCCCTATAAAATTACAATGCAGGAGAAGTTACAGTTAAACTTCAGACTCAAATAAGAAGTGATCTACTATTGTAAGGTGTCAAGGATTTAAATAGGCTATTAAGTAGGATGATCTCTATTACATCGTCTTTAGTACTGCACTGTGCAAATTGTTCTTTGCATTTCAAAAACTTGTTGGAACACTGCTAACCTTCAGATTTCTCAGGGCTGTTACTTGACTAGGTGAGTAACTGCAGTAGCAGTAATAAGATCTGGATTAAAGATACAGTTAAGAAGAACAGCTATTAAAAAAATGCAAATTTAATACCTACAATTTTTCTAGAGAGCAGAAGAGGTTTTAGACAGACCAGCGTATTTTGATTGTCATGAAGCTGTTGAATGGTACTAGAAATCTAAATGCACTTGGACCATTTGAGGTTTGGTTTTGGGTAGAAATTTGCTGCTGGCAATATAACATTCACTCAACGCTCCTGTCAGACAGCTCTGACATTCCAGCCTTACAACCAACAGCCTTATTGGTAGCAATATGTGCTGTGATGCAGAATTCAGACTCTGGAGAGCCTAGCTCTCTTGGAAAGGGAAGGCTGAGGCTATCGAAGAGGGGAAAAGCATGACCTGCAGCACTCTGTGCAGACCCCTGCCAGCCAGCCATGAAGTGGTGACACTGATAAATTGTGAAGGAAATCTGGCTGGAGGGTGTTGCTGCATTAGGGGTCCTGCAGCCACAGAGCAGGGAGATGGAAAGGATGCTGAACACTTAGTTAAGGGATGAATTCCTTGAGCCCTTTACATCACAATATTAAAAGAAGGTTCACAATGCCAGAGAAATTTCATCACATTTCTGTGATCAGTTTTCAGGTCAGAGATTACCACTGCTGGTTCCTGGGTTTGTAATATAGCTCTGCAAATGGATCAGTTAAAAGTTAACAACAAAGACCAATTCCTTTAAATATTCAGGAACATCTGAAATTAATTTGGCATGAGATTTCAAATAATTTTTTTTAAAAAGCACATTTAAATAATAAATTTGGGATCCAGTTATAGATTATTTAAGAAATATTCTTTGCAGGATGGGAGAAGCTGAATGTGACTCCAAATACGTATATCTATGTGATAGCTCCATTTTTAGAAAGGGCTTCCAGAATCAAAAGCAGCCACATCATACAAATGCCACAAACATACTCCTAACTATTTGATTTAGTTACTAAAGCCAATCTGACGTCTTTTCCCTTGTTTGAGCAGACACTTTTCCTGTTTAAAAAAAACAGAAATAAGCTATATACAGAATTTGATAAGTTTTGGATCTGTCCACAAGGATATTTTAATTACAGAACTATTTTAAATTCATTTCTTCTCCACTGCTCTTCCTGGAGCAGTTTTCCCTCAGTGTGTTTAGAGACATCCATCTGGGTAAGCTAGATGGCTAAAGTATGTCAAACCCCAATTTTACGCTAATTTAGAGCTCTGCTGCTAGAATGTGATAAAAATGACAGTGGAGAGATGAGGGCATGTCAATGAGAGCATACTTAGTTGTGAAGAGATGACCATGATACAATTTTGCTCTTTTTTAAGGATACAAGACAAACTAAACTTATTGCTACTTAGGAAAACCTTTGCGATTATGTAAATCAAACCAGCTAGGGTTTTGGTTTGGGTATGGGGAGAGGTGAATAAATGCTTTTTTTAAAATTTAAAAAAAAAAAAAAAAAAAAAAATCAAAATCAAGATTTTAGTCTTTTCCTACAGCAAAATATTACTTAGAGATGCTGCACTGGAAAACCAAAAGTTCAAGATACCTGTTAGCATCTCAAAGCAGCCTCACACAGCATCTTCACTGGACAGACTGTAGAACACAGGAGGAAACCTATATTAGTAACTTTTTCCTTCTAGTATTAAAGTCAGCCCCGACATTTTAATGCTTTTCAGCTTCTTATATATCACTTTATGTTTTGATAAACCTCAGCTATAGGGATTTTTTTTTTTAACTGAATTCAATACACAGCAATTCAGACAGAAATGGGAATAAGGGTATTCTGTGATGGAAGTACACCAACATCCCAGTCCTGCAAACACTTACGGCTAAGAAGAAAACCCAATATCACACAGCTATTGCTCAACTATTTTACATGTGCAAGCATTTACAGTATTGAAGGTTCAAGACCATAAAAGTATTCATCAGAAAAGAAGATACTTCCCCTAAAACTTCATAAAATCACTGGCAGAAAACAAACCTGTTTACAAAGATGTATTAATGACTTTCACACATTTAAGATAAACAGGGTAAAATAACTCCAGGATTTAAGATGTTTGTTGCAAATAAAGCTTCAAATATTATTTGTAATACTTACTGCCTTTCCATTTCAAACCAAAACCCAAACTAAACAGAAAAAAATCCCTAAACTCCCAAAACCAATTCTACTATGAATGCTCTTTGTCTTCTGTGCAGAGACACCATCCCAATCAGCTGATCAGGGACTTCCCTTTTCCTTTTGTTAGAATTGAGAGTTTAACGATTATGCCTATAAAGTTTGCTAAATGCTGTACAAACTACAAAACATCCTCACTAACAAAATGGTGGAGTAGGAACATGGAATTAATGAACTTTGTGTCCATTCTGCTGTGAAATCTAAAGTAGTTTCTCCACCTGTTTTCCTGTCTGTAAAATGGATCTGCTCTGGAGCAGGACCCTCATCCTGAGACCCATTTCCATAAGTTTATTCCACCTTTTCTGAAGCAATCAATAGGCAATATAGATTGATACTCTATTGATTGGTGGATTGGAGAAGGTGGTTGATTAAACACCACCAACCTGAGGGCTTATGAGGCTCAAAGTGTGGCACTTATCAACTTCACTTGCCCATGTCTAGCTGACAAACTCCACAGCTTTACAAAAAACCCAAACATTTTTTGTTTCCAAACCTCTCCTGTTCCTCCATGAGGAAAATGGCAAAATTTATATACATTTTTTTTCTTACATCTTCCACACTGAAACGTATCTTAAATATTTCAGCACTAGTAAATTCAGAAACTAATCAGCACAACAGAAACAAACCCTCACATTTATCTGAAATAGTGTTAAAGCATTTTGAAATTCTGAACCACATCTACAACAGCATTTAAAGGACAGCCAAGGATACATAGGGTAAGCAATAGTATCAACATTTCTTTAGTGCTTATGCCTGAGGCATACTAATATCCTAGAACTTACATAATTATATACTCAATTCTTCATTCTAAATAGCCCAAGTCTCTTAAGTATATTTTTATTTTGTCTATTAACACTAAAGCTCCAGAGATGAATATCAAATTCCATGTATAAAAGTAATATACTGGTGAGCAAACACAGCAGTGTATATTACACTTATACATAAAGTGTCAAGGCAGCTTCTGCAGCAGCGAGTTCTAGAGACACGAGATGGCACAGGAACAGAAAAGCCTTTACTGCCAATATCTCCTCATTCAAGAAAAGGCTTTGGCACTTGCTTGGCCTTTTACCACGACTGTCATTTAGCACAGCGATCTGTATTTATACAAGGATTTGCTCCCACATACCCCATCTTCTGTTGATGATCACGAAGTGACGTCATAATGCTGAATTTATCACATCACACTCACTTGCATTGCAACAGAGTTTGGTGAAAATCACAGAATTATGACCTCCCTGTGGGATCAAGCAAAGGAGAAAGGGGAATGGGAAAGAAAATGCCATTATTATACACAAAAAGTGCTGTTAGATGCACAAAAATGAGTTTTCTGAAACATAGGCTTCCTCTTCAGAGCATGCCTATTGCTGTTCAGATGTTTGGCTGGGGACTAATGTAATGCAGCCCCAAATACACACAGTGTTTCTTGACCAAGCTGCAAATACATTGAAATACCATGTAGCATGAATGGACAAGGCTAATGGTAATGTCACCGTCTCACTGAGTTAATCTAAATACGGTGCAGTAGGAGAGTCCTCTTTAGCTTACAGAGGAGACACATTTTCAAGGAAGTTCTGCTGGGTTCCTCGTTGCAACAAGCACCTTTTCCCACAGTAGAGAAAACGTGGCTTACGCATGACAAAACTCTACCCTTAGCATACACCCAACTTCCAGTGAAGTCAGAGTGTGTATCCTGGCTCAGACAGAAATAATCATGACTCACAAAACACATATCTTAATTCAAGCATGATAACAGCATGTTTGGGCCATTACAGTAGTTCAGTGCAGGTCCTGCACATACACTGGGCATTTTTAGTTTAATTGCCACTACTTGAACCACAGCCTTAGCAGGAAACCAAACACAGCCAGCATAGCCAGACTAAACTAGGGTTGCAATCCAGCAGCAGCAGTCTTTTCCAAAGACATCACATTAAGTTCTGTGTAGCTATTTTTCAGAGTGAAAGCCTGTTTTAGCAAGGACGCATGAGCAGCAAAACCTGCAGAAGCTCAGTCTCAGAGCATTACATACCACACAGAAATATTTTAGCAAGTCTGAATGGAGACAGTGAGGAAAAGCTACAGCAGTGTTGTCTAAAAATTCTCTATCAATACCAACCAACAAAACCGAGTAACACACGCCTGTCATGACTGTGCTCTTCAACTTTTACACTGCACACTTTGTTTTAAGCTACATCCTAAATCATGTTTAGGTCTACAGACAATTCCCTGGCATAACGAACACAGCACTTTCTGTAAGGTGCTGTAATTATCCCTATAAATTAGGACTTTGGTGGGTCAGAAAAAGATCAAAGGACTTCTGCAAAGATACCACCACTCAACGGCAACACAAAGAGATTTCCCCATTCCTGGTGCATTCTCTAAATCAGGGTACCTAACCCCATCAGCCACACCATACCTTCCCCCATCCTTAAACGGAGGTTAAGGATGTCCAAAACCTCAGCAGTGCTACACAGCCATGCAAATTATTTCACTGCCTCCCAAGATGTCCTACCACTTACGTTTGCCTCCTGCTCATTACTTGTTTTTTGGTAAATGTCTACTTTTTTTTTCATTTAATAAATCAGACTTTTATGAAAGGACAGTCTTCCCAGTATTTTTCTAACACTGGTTGCAGACACAACAGTTTTTGACTCTGTTCTCAAAACCCCATTTAGAATCTAAAATACCCATCAATCTTTAAAGACAAAAATCATCCTTGTACCTTTCACAAGTCAACTGAAATAAATTTATCCCAGAAGATTTTTTTTTTTTAGTAGACTGAAATGTGTAAGTATTGTTTAAAAAAAATGTAGAACTTTTTAAGTTCTTAAGTCATGGAAATATAACATTTCTGCCACACAAACACAACTCAACCATGCACTCCGTCAGACACGTGCTTTGTTTGATAATATAGATCCTCATTCACCAAAGTAGTTTAAACAAAGGAGATACAGTTGCATTAATCTCAAGATAAAAATGTAACAACTTCATTGTTTACTACTAAGTTCCAGCAACACCAGCAGCGCTGGGTGCCCTGCCAACACACACGCAGATAGGGTACCTGCATCAAAGGGCTCACTGTCTGAGAAAGAATGCTAATTTTCAAAGGAACAAAGTCTGTCCTGATGGAAACTGCTTTCCAATAGGCACATTCACAGACGTGGCTGCATAGGCATTCAGCAGTGCTGCAGAACAAGACTGCTGCACACCTTGGGCAGCACGCACCAAAGCCACTGTCCGCTTGGAAGAGTTTACAGCTTGCTGTGCTTCTCTACTCATCCTCAGCATGTAGTGTTCTGAGCACACGAGTCTTAGAAAACTCTGTTCTATGAAATGTTGGGTGCACGGTATTTCAGTCTTCAGTGGCTGCATTTCCACAGAAGAGCTGTGGATGGCAACAAATTGCTCCTATTATGCAAATGAAACTGCACATTTGGAAGTTGCCTATGTGGCTCTTGTGAAGATGCAGGAATTGTTCGCGTGTAAACTTCAATTTAACAAGCCAAGCCTGCTCAAAACATTTAAACTACAAGACACAGAATGTCTCTTGCTCCTTCCCCACTGTACTCGACTGCAGTTGGGGGAATCATGAGATTCCCCAAATTAAGATTCCTTTGAAAATAAGGAAAATGGTTTATGTCAATGATTGCGAGATGCACACACAAAAAGCCACAATAATACTTCTGACAATAATTAGAAGAAACATTGCATGATTCTCCACAGGAACACTTTAAAGCAAGTTGTCTCTTATGAGGGTTAAGCTGTACAAAAATCTATCTATACTGTAAGATTTGTTTTATAGAGGAAGCCATAGCAACTGACATGATAGCAGAGAGCCCTTGCCAAGAAAAAATAAATTAGGCATTCTGTTGAATGGCCAAGCTTCTGCCTCAACTCCTCTCTGAAACCCACAAACTACAATTCAAAGGAACTACGCCGTGCTCATGAATGAAATACCTACAGACAAAACAGTCCCACACATCCAGCAACGCTCCCGTTTGAACAGAAGTCCTGTCACATTGCTCTGCATTGTTCTGACCCTTCGAAGCTGGTCCACCAGTCAGCAAACAGCACTTAAAAACACCACTGGAGTAGAAGAGAGTTCCTGAAACAAACCGAACCGCGGTGCTGGAGCTGCTCCGGCTCCCTACACAATGCCTGGATTCTTTGAAATCCCCATCTCGTGCCCTGCGTTATTGGACACATGTCCTGATTCTTTGTCCAGCTGAAGCCAACGGGCCCATTCATCTGCTCAAGGCCATTTAAAAGGCAACAATCCATTTCACCCCAATAACGAATACATTTAGTTTCGTATTTCACTCTTCCTTCACTGAAAGCATTCACTGTGGACTGCGATAAAAGCATCCCCTTAATTTTACCTGGTTCAGAACGGCTGAGATTGGCAAGTTAAAACCAGCTTAAGGCATTTCTCCACCGACTTCAAATGTTTAAAGAAAGCATTTTAAGATACACATACACAAAGACTACTGAACAGTCAGTCAACTTGCTGAAGGCACTGAAAAGTGCCAGTCACACCGACACTGGTCTTTATCGCATCCCAAAACCCTGGGCTGACCGCACAGAACATCCGTGGCGACCGTTCCACTGTTCAAACATCTCACACTGACTTTCCTAAGAAAAAGTGGGGGGAAGAAATAAAAAAAAAAAAAACCACAAAAGTGGGGAAACTGCCAAACACGTTTAAGGCCTAACAAAAGGTAATTATTTCACGAGGAGAACAACCTTTAATTTAAAACAAATTCTAGCGGCAATCAGACGCTTTCTCCTGCTCTTTGACGGATTTGGAACCGTCGGAGCGCTGGTGGGAGACGATCGCCCTCGGGTTCGCTGTGCTTACGTGCAAACTTGAGAGGTGAAATTAATCAATAAATGTGCAATAATAAGAAATAAACTCTCGGGAGCTTCACAGGGCTATTTTTTAACGTAGTTTTCTCTTAAATATGACTTCTTTGAGCACTATTTCCACACAGACCCTGCGGCTCAGCTCTCCCAGGCCCTCTCCCCNAGCCCGCGCGCGCGGAAGCGGGGCGGGGAGGGCAGAAGGAGGGGCTGAGCGCGCGGGCCAACGGGCGGTGTGAGCGGACGACGGGCGCTGAAAGGGGACAGCGGGCGGGACGGGCACTGAGAGGGGACAACGGGCACGGTGAGGGGGTGGCGGACGCTGAGGGGACAACTGCCGCCATGGCCGGCTCAGACGACTNAAGCTGTACAAAAATCTATCTATACTGTAAGATTTGTTTTATAGAGGAAGCCATAGCAACTGACATGATAGCAGAGAGCCCTTGCCAAGAAAAAATAAATTAGGCATTCTGTTGAATGGCCAAGCTTCTGCCTCAACTCCTCTCTGAAACCCACAAACTACAATTCAAAGGAACTACGCCGTGCTCATGAATGAAATACCTACAGACAAAACAGTCCCACACATCCAGCAACGCTCCCGTTTGAACAGAAGTCCTGTCACATTGCTCTGCATTGTTCTGACCCTTCGAAGCTGGTCCACCAGTCAGCAAACAGCACTTAAAAACACCACTGGAGTAGAAGAGAGTTCCTGAAACAAACCGAACCGCGGTGCTGGAGCTGCTCCGGCTCCCTACACAATGCCTGGATTCTTTGAAATCCCCATCTCGTGCCCTGCGTTATTGGACACATGTCCTGATTCTTTGTCCAGCTGAAGCCAACGGGCCCATTCATCTGCTCAAGGCCATTTAAAAGGCAAC
Organism: Ramphastos sulfuratus; assembly: GCA_013399055.1. Lineage (NCBI taxonomy): Eukaryota > Metazoa > Chordata > Aves > Piciformes > Ramphastidae > Ramphastos > Ramphastos sulfuratus. The sequence goes on along the minus strand of WBNM01032319.1, from coordinate 288,500 downwards.
AATCCATTTCACCCCAATAACGAATACATTTAGTTTCGTATTTCACTCTTCCTTCACTGAAAGCATTCACTGTGGACTGCGATAAAAGCATCCCCTTAATTTTACCTGGTTCAGAACGGCTGAGATTGGCAAGTTAAAACCAGCTTAAGGCATTTCTCCACCGACTTCAAATGTTTAAAGAAAGCATTTTAAGATACACATACACAAAGACTACTGAACAGTCAGTCAACTTGCTGAAGGCACTGAAAAGTGCCAGTCACACCGACACTGGTCTTTATCGCATCCCAAAACCCTGGGCTGACCGCACAGAACATCCGTGGCGACCGTTCCACTGTTCAAACATCTCACACTGACTTTCCTAAGAAAAAGTGGGGGGAAGAAATAAAAAAAAAAAAAACCACAAAAGTGGGGAAACTGCCAAACACGTTTAAGGCCTAACAAAAGGGAATTATTTCACGAGGAGAACAACCTTTAATTTAAAACAAATTCTAGCGGCAATCAGACGCTTTCTCCTGCTCTTTGACGGATTTGGAACCGTCGGAGCGCTGGTGGGAGACGATCGCCCTCGGGTTCGCTGTGCTTACGTGCAAACTTGAGAGGTGAAATTAATCAATAAATGTGCAATAATAAGAAATAAACTCTCGGGAGCTTCACAGGGCTATTTTTTAACGTAGTTTTCTCTTAAATATGACTTCTTTGAGCACTATTTCCACACAGACCCTGCGGCTCAGCTCTCCCAGGCCCTCTCCCCAGGGCCCTTTGTAGAGGAAGGCGGCGGGAGGAGCCGGGCCCGACTCGTCGCCCGCTCGCCCCGCAGCTGCCCGGCCCGGGCCAGCCTGGGCTCCGCGGTGCGTTGTGGTGGGCTAGGGTCGGCGGGGAGCGGCGTGGGTCGGCGGAGAGGGGGCACGGCCGCACAATGGAGCCGCCTCTCGCCCTCACACGCCGCCGCCGCCGCCTTCATGTGACTCGTAGGAGCGAAATGGCTTCTGGGTGCCGCCGGCTCCCCGCCCCCCCGCGCCCGCCCGGCGAGCTCGGGCCCCGTGAGGGGACGGAGAGGGAGGGGTGCGGGGGCACGGCGGGGGATGAGAGGGGTGCGGGGGCGGGAGCGGGGTCCCGGCGCGGCGCGGCCCGCTCACCATTTGCGCACTTTCTCGATGGCCGCCATCACCCGTTTGATATCATCCTTCGCCCGGCTCCGGGTCTCGGCCCGCACCGACCGGCCCGACATGTTGCTGGGGGGGAGGGGGGGCGGCGGCCTCAGCGGGGAATACGGCGCTGCTCGGCGTCGTCCGTCTATCCGTCCGTCCCTCCGTCCTCCCGCCCGCACAATGCTCCCTCCGCTCGGCGCGGCTCGGCTCCGCCCGCCTGCCGGGGCCCGCGCACTGCGCACGCGCCCCGCGCCGCCGCCGCCGGCAGCCCGCGCGCGCGGAAGCGGGGCGGGGAGGGCAGAAGGAGGGGCTGAGCGCGCGGGCCAACGGGCGGTGTGAGCGGACGACGGGCGCTGAAAGGGGACAGCGGGCGGGACGGGCACTGGGAGGGGACAGTAGGCACTGAGGAGAGGGCGGGCACTGAGAGGGGACAGCGGGCGGAACGGGCACTGAGAGGGGACAACGGGCACGGTGAGGGGGTGGCGGACGCTGAGGGGACAACTGTCGCCATGGCCGGCTCAGACGACTCAGTCTATTTTTGGGCGTAAAACTGGGGAGAGGAAGAAGGGCGAGAGGAGGGGAAGGGAACTGGGAGGGCACGGACGCCTGGCTCTGAGGCTGCCCCCGGCGCTAAGAAGTTGCATTGGAACCGCGGGGGCAAACCGGCGGAGCTTCCGTGCGCCGGAGAGTTCGGTCCCGCAGCTCCCCCTTGCCTGTCCCCGGCAGCGTCAGGGCGATGTGACCCCGCGGCGCGCTGGCACTGTATGTCGCTCCGGCGCACTCCGCCAGCTATAGCTGTCCCACCCCCTTGAGCTCGGTGCGGGGACGCCGGGACAGCCGGCATAACTGACAGCCCTGCCCAGCTGTGACATTACTGCAGACCTTGAACGTGGGGATCGGTGATGCTTCCTGTTTGACAAAACATCTGCCTCGTGAAACAGGATACTTAATAAATGACAAGCAGACTAGTTTCTTGGTTTGGTGGTTTTTGGTAGTGCACACCGTGCTGTTTGTACTAATTGTACAATCACAGGTACTTTATGAGTACATCGCAGCGTTCTGTTTAAAAAACGCTGCCACTGAAAGGAATGCTTCTAAAGGGCCTGCATTATTATTCAAATTGATGCTGAGGATGATGTAAAGAAGGAGGCAGTGTTCAACAGCACTTCACTGATCTTTCTACAACGACTTAGATCAGCCTCATTATGCTGTTTATACAAACACAGTCAGATGTTGTCCCGTTGGTTTTACACTGACAATGGGAACTACTAATTTCAGAAAGTAAGAAGCTAAGTTTCAAAGGCCAAAATGTAAACCTGGTTTCGATGTAGAACATAGCATTCCATTCTTTACAGAGGTCTGTTGAACTGACCCATTCTTACCTATCCAAAGCCTATCCAGTTTTGGACACAGCAGTATAAGAAAGATATTGAGGTGCTGGAGCAGGTGCAGAGAAGAACAATGAAGCTGGTGAGGGGTTTGGGGAGCATGTCTTATGAGGGGAGGCTGAGTGAGCTGGGTTGTTTAGCCTGGAGGAGGCTGAGAGGAGACCTTATTGCTCTCTACAGATACCTGAAACAAGGTTGTAATAAGACCAGTGTTGACCTCTTCTCTCAAGTAGCTAATGACAGGACAAGAGGTAATGTCTTCAAGCTGCACTAGGGGAAGGTTAAGTTGGATATCAGTAAAAATTTCTTTACTTGAAAGAGTGGCTGGGCATTGAAGCAGGCTGCCCAGGGAAGTGGTGGAGTCACTATCCCTGAAGGTGTTCGAAAAACTGAGTAGCTGTGGCACTTCAGGACATGGTCTAGTGGTCATAGAAGTGTTAGGAGGTTTGACTTGATGATCTTAGAGGTCTTTTCCAACCTTTTCTGTAAGAATTTTGTACATACGGTCAAGGATGGGGAGGCCACCATAAGAAGACTCTACAGCAATGACAGCTTCAGTGTTTCCCTACCTAGGTTTGTTGCATGTGCTACACTAGGGGCTTATTCTAGAGTCTGATTAATATGAAACTCTGTGTTCTTTTTAATAAACACAAAATTTTGCAGATATTTGAGGAGACTGGAAAGTAGGGACAAGAAAACTTTGTGGCAATTTTGCTTCTGTGTGTTGGCAAATCAAAGATCCATCTCTTCTTTTTTTCTGTTCTTTTTTTCAGCAATAGGTAAGCTGAGAATGTCAGCAGCAAATATCTCTGCTGTGATTTCTTCTGGAATTTCTTCTTCAGTCAAAGCTGCTGCACCTGGAGAGCAGTAACAACACAAAACGCACAACAGCAATGTAAAAACAGCTTTCCAGATCAGGAAGATTTATAAACAGCAGTAATCAGGTGGAATGCTTTTAAAAATAAAGTAATTATGAAAAACTGTTGGTTTACTAGATTAATACTTGACACTTTTGTATCAGGGATAGAGTTTGTGAGGCTGTGAGTCTTGCTTCACAGTAGATCCCTGCCTCAGAAGAGTCAAGGGGCCAACTTTCACACTCTGGCAATCTGTGATTTTAGAATCTCAAGGATTTCAAAGTCACTTTGCAATGCAACTTCAGGAGCTGCACCTCCACTGCATGTGGTTTTCTGTCAAAAACCCTAACCAGATGCTGTTCTGGATTGGCTTAGAGTGGGACATGAATTGTACCCCAAAAATGGCATGTCCCAGCACTTTCAGTTACACTGACTGGACTCAGTGCTGTAATTTTCTGTTCTAGACTGGTGTGGACTGGAACATAAATTGTAGACAAATGTGGTCAACAGCTCCATCATAATGGATATTGCTGCCTGGATGAACACCGTCATTTCCATGTTGCATGATTTCATCTTGCTGTGGACTTTGGCATGTAAGCCTTGCCCTGTGTGTTTCCAATTTCAGTTCCAGTATAATCTTGTCAGGTCCCAATTATATTTTGTTGTCCATTTGTTTTCAGCCACACATGTGCAATTGCTGTGCAGATGAAGGACATCTACTGCTTTATGAGTAGTTTTGCAATCCTGTCTGAGCAGTTTTGACAGCTCTTGGCCTAACGGAGTAATGGGTTTGCAATTTAGATTATTCTGTTTGGGAATTGAAGCAACCCTGCTGCTGTGCTGTGTGGAATACTAATCCAGTACCTGAGGAATCATAGGCGTCTGGTTCGGATACTCCTCCCTCAGGACTCCTGCCCAGTAGGGTGGTCAGGCACTGTGCCAGCTCATCCTCTGTCATATGCTCTCCTGTACACAATAAAACAACACTGGCCTCATGGGGTCTGGTGTCATCAACAGAAAAAGATAGAAAGCAATTCGAACACAAAGAGTGTCCAAACAAAAGAGGACAGTTGGAAAGAAGATTCCATTTCTCTGAGATAAACACACATCGTGAATCGAAACACATGGTCCTCACCCAGGAAAATGTTGATCCTAAGGAAAATTGTTCATGCATATTGCATTTGGGGCAGAAATACTTATCAAAGGGAGAGATTCTGATACAGGCAGCTCTTCAGGCTACACTGCACCTGCAAGTGCTTGAGCTTCTACTCCCACCACAGAATTCCTGGCTTAAGGTTGACCACAGTCTGTGCAGCCCCATGTCCATGGCTATAGCCACTTCCACATAGAAAGGTGCAGGAAAGTCTTGATACAGTGTCTTGGAATAACCTGGACATAGCACTTGTTCCCAGTTAGTGGCTGGCTCATGCCCTGAGGCACAAGGTTATAGATCTGTTATGAAACTGTTCTATCTGATGTAGCTATTTATGGACATCCACACCATCCATACAAATAACTAACCTTTCTCACACTGGGCGAATTGAATCTTTGGTTTCCAAGGAGCTTTGTGGCAAGGTGTTTTTACCAGGTGAGGATGTAAAACAGTATTTCCCTTTACCTCTTTTAACTCTTAGCTGCACTAAATGTAGAAGCCAACAGCAGGAGCAAGCCAGCCCAAGTTTATTAGTACCTTTTCTACAGCATTGGCCATTAGTGCATTTATATACATTTTTACAGGGTTCTCCTTGATTCAGCTGAACTGAATCACACACAGATTCAGTCCAGGACTGAACGATTTCATCCCTTCTTTCTCATCCCTCTCTTTTTGTCTTATACTACCCTTCTGGAGACTTTGTGACTGGAAGAGAGGACAATGATTCTGATAAGGCTGTACTGGAGGAAAAGTACAGTTTGCAAGATCCATACTCCTCGTTTGACAGCAAGCTACCTCAGGCCAGCAGAAGTTCCCAGAGCAGTACAAGAAGTGCAGATGAGACAATAGATGTGATTAGTCAATTAAAAATCTTAAGACAGATGGCTCCACATGCCTGCCCTGGTTACCAGGCTATAGTTCCAGATGAATTTTTTGCTGCAGTGACTGCATTCTAAAATGCAAAGCAGAACTAGCAGGCATAAAACTGATATTAGGGAAGGAATAACTCACCTCTGTGCTGAAGCAGCAGCAGTAAGTTTCCTCTGTCAATAACTCTCTCTCCATTCTCATTATTATAACCAAGAACCTGAAATGCTCGTTGTATTTCTGTCATTGACAAGCCAAACACAGGTCGGTGATTTACATAAAGTTTGATAAAATCCTCTAAATTGATTTCCGTCACTTGTTCTCCAGTATCCACATACTTGCTGAATTTTACTTCATTTATCATTTCTTCAATCTAAAGATCAAGGCAAGACAGTGTTACATGATTTGTTTTTGAAGAGCATCAGAGCTATTTCCTGTCTCATGAGTGCAAATGCACTGTGATGCTGCCCATACAGGTACCACAGATGCCACGGCTGTATCCCAGTAACAAGCTGAAGATGGACATGGCTGACAGTTACACGCTTGCTGTTGATGATATTAGGCAAAGATGAGGCTAACAGATATGTAGTTATTTGGGATTTTCTCTGTTTTCTTACAGTGGAGACATGGTGACTTCACAGCTGTTGCTGATACTTTCATCACAGCTGTGTCTCCACTCTGGGGACAGCAGGCAAGCAAACCACAAAACAGTAAATAGAGCACTCTGCTACATTAGTACATGCATGAGAGTCTGACGTAACCAGGCTGCACACAGTCCATACACAGCCTGCCCAGCATGAGATCCAGAGTGCGTCTGGTGCAGTTCTGCCACTTCACAACCCAAGTCTGAAATCTGCTCAGTGAGGCTGACATCCTGCACAGATGGATCACTCTCAGGCAAACAGACAAGCACTGGTTGTACTGGATACCAGTGGTTTTCCTGAAGTCCGGTGCTGTGAGTCAGCTTACTAAGCAGCTGTGCAGATGTATGTCCAAAAGACAGGATCTGCTCCATGCCTTCATTGTACTCATGCTCCAAGAGGCAGCCCCTCTGGAGATACATGAGCAGCAGAGAAACGCTGGGAGGATTCCTTGTGCCAACGTGTACCAAGCCTGCGACTTCCCGGGAAGGGAAGCTGATGCAAAATCTCCCTGGGGAGGACTTTGCATTCAGCCTTGGGCCTTTGTCCTCGTGTCACAAGTTTTTCCACTGAAAGAAGCCCAGGAAAGAGAGAAATCTCAGCCTCACATTTTTTCCTGTAGCAAATGTCATGCCAGGCAAGAGCAGTCATTTTCACTCAGCTCTGGCTGATCTGGGATTAGGTTTTATATCAGCCCCACTGAACTACAAAAGAAAACCACCAATTCCCAAAAGCTTTGCTGGTCAGTCCACACTGCCTTTTCTCCCTCCTGCTTTTCCTGTATTAATACTCCATAGAGAGAGGAACTTTCTCTTTGGATTTTAGTACTGTCCTGCTGCTTCAAGAAGCAGATTGTAGGTTGCCTGGTTACACGACAGCTTAGCACCTCTATTTCCATGCCTAAAATGCCATTTTCATTTTGATTTGGGGCAGGTGGGATGGACAGTTATTCTTCCAGAGGCGTTTCCCAAGGAAATATGTTCTCTCCATTCCCAGAAGGTGAAAGTGTAATAACCTGAGGAAAAGATCTAACAAAGTACAAGGGGATAACACCACAGCTTGACACAAGGGCAAAGCAGTCCCAGCTCAGATGAACATTTGCTGGTTGCTGGAGCTCCACACCAAGTCTGTTAGGTGGTGGCTGTGGCAAAAGGTCCTGTCTCCCATCTGCTGTCTCTCCTGGCAGAGAGCGTGGCTGGGCAGATGGGGTGGCACTGACTCACAGCACCATCGCAGCAGCCTGTGGGGTTCCTGTGCAATGGCAGAGATGAGCGCAGCCTCCCCCGCAGAAAGATGAAGGAAGCACAGTGAGGTACCGCTTCCCTTGGGAGAAACCTTCCTGCGTTGAAGGGCTGTAGCTGGAGCAAAGAGGTCATTATTTAAATCTCCTTGCTTCAGATTCAGTAATTTTTTTTTTTTTTTTTTTTTTTTTTTGGTATATGCTTTAATTACCCTTTTGCCAGGTTACAACATTACAAATTAGGTTTGTGTACAATACAAACTGCCTTGTAGGAACAGCCACAAGAGGGGAAGAAGAAGCACTCTTATTAAATCAGTTGTCTTTGCTGTAAAATTTGAAGCTAAAAAGCTCTTGAGAAATGTTCGATAGGAAGCTATGCTTCTGCAACCTGAAAGGCAAGCTCAGAGAGAGCTTCTGCGGAGTCTATCGGTTATGAAAGAGCTTTAAGTTCAGTGGAAATAAAAGCTGCAGTCTCTATCTAAAATCATTCTTTCATCAGTCACAGGCAGAACAAGAAAAAGAGGCTTTGTCACTATCCAAACAAGTGATTGCATGGAGCTGGGCATGCCCACCCATGTTGGTAGCACGTATAGGATGCTCTCATTGAGTCTTCATCTGACTTGGAGGGACTCAGCCCATGGCCCACCAACCTTATGCTGCGTGCAAAGCAGCTCGACCACTAGCAGAAGTCACAGAGAGACCAAAGAGTATCACTGCCTGCACACAAGGATTTATGGATTTAGGAAAGCTGGAGGCTGCTGTCCTTGGGAGCCAAAGGAAGATTTATTCCTCAACTTTCCCAGTTCACCTTTTGAAGAAACCCAGCTCTGCAGTGGTGGCAGAGCACTCAACCTCCAAAAGACCCTAAGGTCATCTTTTGTTGAACACTTCTGAACCATGAGGCTCCAGGTTTTCTTGGTCTGCCCTTGCAGTTGTCCAACAAAGAATCATTACTTTCTGAGGATTTTTTTCTGCCAGTTCCTGACCACAACTATATTGATGCAGACCAGGTTACACACACTGAAAGCCAGCAAATACATGCTGGAGACATCCAGTAGGACAACGCTCAGAACGTGGCCATGATGACTTTTGGTAAACGTGATCAGTCTTGTTCTTTTTTCTTTTAATAACAACAATAAAAACAACTACCTGACCTTTTGCTCTGATGGATAAAATCCCATTGCTCTCATGACAGAAGGAATTTCCTCCAAGGGAATGTGTGTTGACACCTCTCTGGTCTCCAGTGTATCAATACCATGGTTGCGCAGCTGCGCGTAGTAAAAATAGTCTTCCAGCTCCTGCAAGGGATACATAGTACTGCAAAGTTCAGTTACCAGCAGGCACAGAAAATAAGGCTTCTTTTAAGATTTACTAACAGGCACATCAATGAGATTGCTGTTAAAGGAAAACTGGACAAAAATACAAAGAAGTGTCAGGTTTGTATAAATGAGTCTTATACTCCAGCCAGATGTTGCCAGACAGCATTCATGGTGAGCATAATTACCTTGAAGAATTCACCTTCTCTGCCGCCATCCAGTAGGTTGTAGAATGGGATCAAGTCCTCCCCGCCCAGGGAAGCAGCAGCATCCAAGGCACTGGCAGAAAGCAGAGAAGAGATGGTACAGGAAGGGTTCATGTGAGGAGAGATTTCACGTTTCCCTCTCTATTCATTGTTCACAGACACTTTCAATAAATAAATAAAATCCCTGGGCCTCAGAGTTGAGGAAAGGAAAGCACTGCCTTGAGCTGTGTGCTCTTTAATCACCAGCCTGCACTTCTACAGCATATTTCATACCCAGGTTTTACATACAATAGCACAGTGTGGGAATTAATTATTAGTGAATGGTCCTCTTGTTTAGTGGAATGAGCACGGGGCTGGGAGCCAGGAGCTATTCCATGGACTTGAGCTTGGTGTCTGGCATTTAGCTTTTCTGCTTCCTTATAGAGACATTGAGGGAGATGAATTAGCTAGATCAGCATTTTGAACATGCAGAGAGGGCTAGGGCTTGGTCTTTGCAGTAAACCACACAAACCTAAGCTCCCCATTCCCTGATCTAACACATTCCTCCCCAATAACTCAGTGTGATCCACTACTCTACTTCCTCAGCTGTGGCGGGTGACTGCATCGCAGGTGCAGCCTACATCAAACTGAAAGCATCTCTTTGTTTCAATTTCATAGGCAGTTGGAGCCAAAAGAATCTGTTCTTCAGCTTGTGCAGATGAAAGAGGAAACCAAGCCTGGTGGTATGATCATGGCGTAACGTTGCCACATCACACCCTACGCCTGGCAGCGAGGCTGCAGCTTTCACGCATGTCTCTCTAGCGCTGCTTCCACTGGGGCTTTTTTGCAAGCTTCGTGCTTTTTTCATAATTAAGTTACTTGGGTATTAAACACGGTGGAGATGTGCAAGATGCCAGAAGCAGCAATAAAACGATAATTAGTTCATCAAGAGCTTCACTCTGAAAACAAATTACATAGAAATTCAAACATTGCCTGGACCTTGGCCAACCATTATAAAGAAGGATCATTTATATTCTAATGCCTTCCTTAAAATGTCGCTTACACTGACCCCCGACTGCTTAAGCCACACAAAGTGGAAAAGAAAATAAATAAGCCCTTTGCTTTTCCACCCAGATTTCCTTTGTTCTGGCACATGAAGGTGAGCTGGCTCAGCACCCTTTGGGCTTTCCTTTGAGTGAGTAGTACCTGCAAGGAATGTTTTATGCTGGACCAGTACATGTCCTGACCACAAAGTCTTTGTCCTAGGAAAGTGAGGAGCACAGATGTGCTCCAAAAGGCAAAAACAGGACAGAGGGCAGAAAGCCAGCTCCTGTGGGGTTGATCTGCCAGAAACCAGGAGATGTGCCCTGTGCTGGAAGGGTGACATGCAGGAAAAAAATACCCCAGCCACAGACCAACAGAGACCATACCACTCTATCTTTTCTAGCTCTGACACAATCTAAGCTCCCTTTGCAGCCCTCGAAGTGTGAAGGTGAAGTCGCTCCATGCTGGCCTGACAGTTCTACAGCTTCCCTTTGATGTACTTGTGCATCTACCAGGTGTCTGCAGCCACTCTCACGAGGGCAGAGCTCTCTGCCCTACATGTGCATTGCAGCAAGCGGCTTTGGTCCTTAATATGCAAAGAAACCAAAATATGTATCCTGCCTTTGCCGCCTTACCCACCTGCCACCAAGGAGCACGCGCCTGGCACCACTGCCCAAGGGAGCTGGCAGAGGGCAATGGCACACTTGTAGAGAAAGGCAGAAGAAACCTGGCAAGGTTTATCGTCAGCGCTTTGGGCCAGAGCCTGGAAATCCTCATTTGCAAAAGCAGCCTTCACTCCTCCAGCCACCCCATTCACTGCAGACCATTTAGTCATGTAAGCAAAGCTTTATAGGATTAAAGTGGCTTGTCCTAAATCCAGTCTTCAAATGCAGGGGGGATTTCCTAGTAAATGCTGGGCTATCCCATTCAGAGAGCAGACACTTTTGTATCACCAGCCACCCTGTACACTCCTCCTGCAGCCAGTACAGCTCCTCTAATCCTCTGCTTAACCCTGACAAACCCAAGTCACACAGGCCAGGCCCTCACAAAGACCCAAAAATCCTCTGCTCAACTTCCTACCATTTGAGGAATGTTTCCCAGAATGGAATATTTTATAGGCACTATGGCCACTACCTGCAAGGTCTGCTGGTGTCATATCCCCTGTCAACTACGCGGCTACATCACATAAAGGGGAGCTAAGCCTCCCCAAAATTGTGTCACTCCTGTTTGAGCTGCCACCCCAAAGAGCTGCCTGGGCCCTGAAAGGTCCATTGCAATGTAGGCTGACCCCACTGCCACGCTGCCATCCCTAGCATGGCACATGCCCACCATGCTGAGCCTTCTGTAGGTGCTGATGTAGGGCTTTTGAGACCCTGTGTGAACACAGGGCATGTGGCTCCACCATTAATAAATACAGTTTCAGGCCAAGTGCCCAGGAGCTGGAAACCTCCAGGGTTGAGCAAAGATGCTTCCAGTCTTCACTCATGCTCCTCTCAGTAAATGGTGGGTCTCCTGCTTGCATGAATGCTGAGATCTATCCTTCACCCCATGAGCCTCCTTGCCAGGTGAGGTTTGATGGCCTGGTTTTGTGAGGGAAGGCTGAAGTTTCAGAGCTTTGTCACTGGTCCCAAAAGGACCTGTGCTCAAGAGAGCCCTACAAAGAAACACTCCTTGTGCAGCACACCCCTGTACACTGGGGTAAGCACAGAAATTGCTGAGAGACCTAGCTCTGACTCCTCTGGGCACAAACCTTTTAGGACAAAAGCCCCATTCTCAGTGTATATGCTAAGGAAAGTTTGCTTCAGCTGTGTTGGCCAGGCAGCTGCAGAAAGCTGTAACAAGATTCCTTTCTCCTTCCTGTGGTACTCACTTTACATTGACCTCCCATTTCATAACAGTGCAGTCATTCCCCCCTGCTGTAAAGATGTAGCGTCCATCAAAGGAACTGGCAAGGTCAGAGACACCATCTGGGTGGCAAATGAAGGCTGAAGACTTGTGGGGGTTGCCATCAACAGGCAAAATCTGCAAACCCACCTGTAAGGAAAAAAAAAGAATCTGCAAGGGCTAAAGGTTCCAAGGGAGGGCTGCATCCTTCTCCTGGGAGCTTGCTCAGCTCTCAGGTGGCAGCAGCCTAGGCATGGTTTTGTTTGCAGTGATATTTCCCCAGAGACCATCAGCTCTACAAGTGGGAGAGACTCTATAAGTGTGCAGCTGGGGCAGCTGGGGCTCCATACCTTATCCTTTGTAATGTACGCCAGATAGCGTTTCTGGGGGTCCGCAGTGTTCGTTGCTGGGAGGATTTGTATCTTCTCCAGAGGGGAGCCATAGGTTGGTCCCAAGAGGGTCTTTCTAAAGGCAAACAACATTTTCATCCACTCATCCAAAATATTTTCTCTCTTTGAATGGCTCTCATGCACAGGGTTGGGTAGATACAGAGAGGTGTGGTGGGTGCAAAGGCTTTGTACTGCTGGCTAAGAGGACAGGATAGGACTGAGTCCCTAGCCAGAAAGGACCACACTGAAGCTAAGAGGGGAATTTAGTGCTCAGTGATCCTTCAGTCTTTGTGCTTTGTTTGTGTGGGCTCCTTGTTTTTTGATTTGATGTCCAAGTGCTGCATCTCAAGTTCAACATTCTGGGTGGACCAAGAACCACCAGCAGCCACAACATTATTAGATGACACACTAATGGACACAATGAGGGAGCACCCTGTGGACCTGGAGTCATCCTAAGATCTGCACCACAAATGGACAAACACAGACTCAATGTTGGGAGTAGGGCAGGCATTAGGCAAAGAAGAACACAAAGGAAGGATAGGACTTCCAGGCAGTGGTAGGCCTGAATCTCTCCTCTACCTGCACATTTTGGTTGTTGTGTTGTAGAGCTTCAATTTGTAGCAGTTGTTGGCAGTGAGGATGAAGGACTCAGTGCTGAGCTGTGGGTACCAGGCCAAGCACAGGGGCACAGCAACTTGCTCCACTCGGTCCCTGTGCAAGACCACTAAATGGTCCTTGCTGCTGCTCTTCAGGTCATATTCAACCTGGAGGGAAGACGAAGAAACAAAGTAACCCCCATGTGGTCTGCCAGCACCTTGAACCTTCCAGATTAACTGAATCCAGCATCTCTTGCAGCAGACAGGGAGGGCAGCCTGCAACAGCAGAGCCTCAGCCCTGAACCCTGTGCAGATCTGCCCTGAGACTGCAGTGTGAAACAATCTCCGGTGACAGAACTGCTGGGGAGAGGGTTGGGAGCTGCAGAACCAAAGACTGAACCTTCATTGCCCTTGTCCACTCCCCAGATTTAGCCACTGCCCATTGTACTGTCACATGGACCTACCAGCTGCCTGTCCTCCCCAAGGCTCAGGAGTCTGGGCTCGTTGCTGTCTAACTGGATCCCAAAGAGGATGCTCCGGATGGGTTTGTAGTGGGAGTGCAGCCCTGCTAGGTGCTCCCAGCACTCGCTCACATTTTGCAGAACTCTTTTGTAAACAATCACTGAGTATTTCTCATCCTGGAATGATGGCATAAAAGTCAATCAGCTACAATTCACACGCACATCCTCTAGCAGGCAGTGGGCAGCTCTGTGGCCCCCCTCTGGGCTTAGCTCAGCCCTCTAAGTTTTATGAGTCCCACCAGCAGGGTCAGATTCACAGCCAGGATAAAAGATCAGCTCAGAGAGATTTTGGCACCTGTCTCCAAAGGCAGCACTGCAGAGATCCTCAGCCTGGCCAGAGCATCCTGACTGGCTGGAATTCATTCCTCACTGTGCTCTCAAAGCAAAGGGAGTAAATTTGTGATCCACAAATATCACAAGGAAGATGCCCAACTACCCTGGCAACCATATATAAAGAGCGAATCATTTTCTTTGTACAGACCTTGTACAGACATCATACAATGGTTTGAGTCAGAAGGGGCCTTAAAAACCATCTATTTCAAGCCCTGTGCCATGGGCAGAGACACCTTCCACTAGATCTTGTTGCTCAAAACCCCACCCGGCCAGTTCAGTGACTCTGAACACTCCCATGGATGGGGCATCTACCACAACTCTGGGCAACCTGTTCCAGTGCCTCACCACCTTCACAGTGAAGAGCTTCTTTACATCTAATCAAAACCTACCCTCTTTCAGTTAAACCCATTGCCCCTTGTCTGATCATCACCAGTTGCTATAGCATCTACGCCAAACTGTTTCAATGCTGCCTCAACACTTCTGCACCAAGATGTTGGACCAACCCCTTCCTTGTGTGCATCAGCCAGGAGGAAATCCCTGCTCCAGCCCTTTCTACAGATGGGTGCAGAGCTGAGGCTTGTCACTAAAGCTAGCATTGGGACACTGCCAGCAGCGGTCTGTGGAGCGGCTGTGACTGGTGACACGTTTACAGAGACTCTTCAAGCCAGGAAAAGCATTTCAGAGTCACGAAGGCTCACGGAATAGAACAGTTCCCCACACTGCTCACTCTGCTGTGCCTCACAGCAACTCCCAGTCCCACCAGGATCTGCACATGTAAAGAACCAAGAGCAAAAAAACAAACTTACAGCAGTTGCAAGGTACTCTGAATCATGAGAGAAGCTGATATGAGTCACAGGACCATGTGAGAACTTGAGCTCTTTGCAGCTGGACAGAAGGGAAATGGCATCAAGGATGTAAACGCTTCCATCTGTGCAACCAGCAGCCAGAAAATAACCTGCAAGACATGCCAGAAAATGCTCAGGCCACACTCGCTCCTTCTGGGCAGCCCAGAGCTTGGCACATGGGGAGATCATGAGGCCAAGATACCTTCAGGGTCATAGGAGAAGCATTGGATGCCCTTCCCAGTGAAGATCCTGCTAATGAGGTACTTGTTCTGCTGATAGTCCCACAGCCTCAGCAGCCCACAGTGACTCCCCACAGCCACACATGCCTGCCGGGGGTGACAGGCGATGGCATTCACAGCTTCCTTCGCCTCTTCCATGACTCTTTCAAGGTTCGTCCTGTCTGTTGCAACACGGAGCACAGTTGCATCAGAAGTTGAAAGGATGAAGTTCCTGTTTAGTGTGAGGGAAACAGAATTTGATGAATCAGACTAGCTGGCTCAGGTCCCTCCAAGCCTCTTTTTGGCACTATAGTTGGACAATCAGTTATATTTTGTGATACACAATATTCAAACACCTGTTGACCTGGAGGCAGGTGGCACTTTGCATTCATGACCTGCTAAATCTCCACAGGAAGACACCGGAGCTCTTTCCATTTTCTAGTTGGGTAGGCAAGCCAGAAGATGAACAACATCTGGGTAGCTTTGGCCATTTGCAAATCACTGGTGTGTGAGACAGATAAATGAGCAATTGAAGACCCTCTGAATAGCCTTTTCACTTGTTTCCATGCCACCATTGTCAGTGGCTCCATGTTGACCATACTGTCACAGACAAGGTCAGAGGACATTTCCATCCTCGTGCTGCAGACAGAGCAGCTGCCTGGCTGCTCACTCAGCTGTGCCAACTGTAACATGGTGAAGAGCTCCCATTGCAGAACTGGTGGTGTGTGATCAAACTTCTCAATAATTATGCATGTTACAGAATCAGTATGTGAAGCTGTCAGGCTGTCTGAGGCCTCAGAGCCTGGGCCCAGTTAAAGGGTCAAGAGAGGCCCACACTGCAATCTCAGAGCTGTGCAGACAGACATGTGTGGCTGTGCTGTGTGGATAACATGAGTGGGGGGACAGCAGCCTCTTTGTCAGCTGGCCCGTGACGGCCGTTGGTTTACGCACATCTGGCCCAGACACTGAAGAATGCTGCACCTCTTGCATGCCCTGTCTGGGCTCTTCAGTCACACCTGATCCCACCAACCTGGTGAGACAAACAGGCTCAAGGCTCCCTGTTTATTTTCCTGCTTTTGTGCTGCTTGAGCAGCAGAAACTGCAGCAGCAATCCAGGAAGAGCGAAGAGAGACTGACAGGCAAAACCAACCCGTTCCCCAGGGCACTTCTCCAGGCTGGGAAGGAATCTGTCCCACATGGACAGCTCTTTGGAAAACACGTGCAGCTAAGGATGGGCATTGCCAGGAGAGCTGTAACAGGAGTGGCAAACATATGGTTTGCGCCACAGAAGAGCTTCATCTGGCTTGCAGACTTCCTATAAATCCTCAGGCACAGCTGCATCACGCAGAGGGGCAGAGAGGGGCCAGTGACCAGGTTGGGACTGTCCCAAGCTTCACAATCAATGCAGTGGAATCCAGCACTGGTGCCATCACCACTGGGGCCATCCCTGCACTGCCCTGATTAGCTCCTCCAGCCATGGTAAAATCTAACTGGAACTAGCCATCCACGGGAGGGGTTTAAGGGAGGGGATTAAGGGGCCCAGCAGGAGACAGAGGCTGGGCAGTAGCACGGCCTGGTGCACTGGGTACGTGATGGAGGAGCTGCACACCCCAAGACCAGCTGATCACCACCGTCCCTGCTTCTCTTGCCTGCACCAAGGCAGCACATTGAGTTCAGAATTTAAGATGTGCTGGAGCCCACTTGCATTTTGGTAGCTGCTGGGAGGTGCCTGGGAGATGTGTAGGCAATAAGGCAGCCTGCCCAGGAGACATCTCCTTGCTTGTCTCTGGTAGGCAGGTGAGGCAAATATCCAATGGGAAAATCTGCAGAGAAGGGGAAAAAAGGGGCACAATTCCTTCTTGTCTGCTTCCCTGTCCTGCCTGGGCACAGGATTGAAACCTGCTGCAGCCAATGCAGAAGCTGGTGGGGAAGCTTTCAGCTGACCATCTCCCCAGCTTTCAAGCTTCAGCGCAAACGCAGAAGACCTGGATTCATAAAGGGACACTCACCTGGTGATGAAGGGTTGGCTCCTGGTGCTGCTGGAGGCAGAGCAAGTTGGGGAGGCATCAAGAGAGGTTTTGGAGAAGGAGATGGACCGAATGGGACCCACTTCACTGCAGCCATAACAGGTGAGGAACTGCAGCTGCCCGTTGTAGAATTTGACCTGACCTTTCACATCACCTGTCACTATGCAGCTGGAAGGAAGGGAAAGCTTTCGATCAACACACCACCGAGAGCTCCCAGCTACTTCCTAGGTAGCATCCTTGGGCAGAAGGAGATCTCTTTCCCTTTGCCCAAGTGCGTGAGAAACAGCCCCGCAGAGATGTGCAGGCAGCGAGATCAGGACTGAGCAGAACCCGCCAGGCTTTGCTGTGACCCTGCAGTGTCCCCGAGGCTGTCGCGGCGTTTGGTGGCTGTCTGCTCCCTCTGCCGGTAAGAGCCAGGAGGCTGAGCCAGGCTCATCCGCCGTCCTCGGTGACCGTGGCCAAGCCCGCGTCTGAGCCACTCCAGCAGAGCTGGGGCCACACTAACAGGAGTTGTTAAGCTTGGGGGTTTTTTTACCCCCTTCAGCCAAATTCATTGCTGGAAAAAGGCAGAGCAGTGGCTCACAAACCAGCAGCTGCATGAATGTCCCCATTCCTTGCATGTTGCCGACTAAACCCAGCAGCACTTGGCTGTGGTTCATCAGCATGAGCTCTGCCGTTGCTGCGACTGGGATGTCTGAGGACTGTGACTGCTGAAAACTGCCTTCCTGTTACCTCTCAAACACCTGGAGCACAGTAATGCTGTCCTTCTGCATAGGCACCAGCTTGGTGGCCCTCATGCTGTGTGGCCTAGCCCACAGTCCTTTGGAGGGACCGACTGTGTCCCACAGCACCAGCTTCCCAGCTGAGGTGGCTGTCAGAGCTCGTGAGGTGTTCACATGAAAGGCTGACTGGCTGAAGTGTCCCACCAGCCTGCGGAAGCTCTGCAGAGAGAGTGATGAGGCTGTGCATTACTGCTGGCTATTCCCTCAGCAAGCACAGATCTTTCTGCTTGGTCCCTCATATGACATTCCCTCCTTGTCCCATGACAGGACCATCAGAGGTAGGAGCCCTAGGAGATGTTGTGGGGCATGTCTGGAAGACAGAGCCCCTCTTGTCCTCAGGCAACCCTGGCTCGTCCCTTTAGGAGACTGAGGAGGACAAGCTGGGGACACAGTTGCTGTTTTTGCTTAAGGGGATGGGAAAGGACAGTGCTGCTGCCAGAACCAAAGCCAGGAAGGTGACATGGTGTGGCCCCTCCTGCACTCACCCCACTGCACTCACCTGGTTGTTCAGGACTGGTGCTCCATAATGCAAACCAGCATCACCCTGAGGAAAGCAGAGAAAACATTCAAGACAAGCATTTTGGAGCTGTGCTCTACAGTGCCATCAAGTTTCTTCCCCATCATCTGGGCACCGGCACCACACTGTGGTGGCCAAAAGAGGGCTCCTGGGGCAAGGAGGTTGAGAACTTCCACAAAGCACTAAACACCCTCCCATCATCCACTCCTCTCCCAGGAGCTGCTGACTGGCATGCTAGTGTGCAGCCTCCCGTGCCACCTCCCAACCCTCTGGGCATACTTTTGGCACCAGAAACACAGCTTCCCACATCCCTACTTACCCACAGGTAAAATATCACCTGGGTTTTGCTGTTGCTGACAAACTCACAGGGATTTTGAGGGTTAAAAATTACATAATCCTGAAATTAAAAGGTGAGAATTACATTAATTCCAAGCTGAGAAATGCTTTGTGCTTATCCCTTTATGCAGAACATCTGCTTTGTCCAAAATCCACTGCAGTGCCTTCCCTGAACTGAAAACAGAGCCCAGACTCCCTTTGAAACACCAGAGCTGTGCTCTGTCCTCTGTGAGCAGGGACAAGCCAGTAAGGCCACAGGCTTTTCCTGCCATGAGCCCTGGCTGGTGCCAGGACTGCATTGAAGGACATCCCTCCAGGGTCCTCTCCACATCCATGCCTGTCAGGCAGCAGAGGAGCAGCATTAATGACCCTGGGATGCTCCACTGCATTGGAGTGCAGCACTGCCAGCCAGCATCTACCAGCAGTCTGGTGCTGGATTGGGGCATGGAGGTACAGGCAGGGAGCAGGTGAGGATGGAGCTGACCGGTCCAGCCCAGTCACACTCCTCTGAGTCCCTCAGCCACAGTCACTCACCTGATAACCAAACTCAGGCCTCAGCTCTGTGCTGCACACAGGTTTCTCCACAGGTGAAGTCCACTCCCAAACACAAACTCTCTGGTAGAGAAGGGAAAACCAAGGGACATTTGTGGGTTTCTGGGAGCTTGGGGAAACCAAGTGAACCTCCATCCCCCTCCACCCAGGGGATGATGAGGCATAAAAGACTGCAGCAGGACAAACCCAGCATGGCATGGCAGTGGAGAGCTTAATTTCAGGAAACGATGCCAGAGATTGCTTCAGTGAAAGCACAGCAGAGCCAGAAGCTTTGATCCCAATTTAAGATCCATTTTCTCAACTCCACAACATTCACTTCAATGAAACCCAGGTCTATCTTCCAATAGCTCAGATAAAACAAGCCATCACTCTGCAAACCTCCTCCACCTCTCTTCTGCTTTCTTCATTCCCTTCTCTGTGCTAGGAAAAGCTTTCAGGGACTTAACAAACAAAGCCATGGAAGACAAACTGGTGAGGCCACATCTTGAATACTGTGTTCAGCTTGGGGCCCTGTGCTACCAGAAGGACATCGGGGAGCTGGAGCATGTCCAAAGAAGAATGACCAAGCTGAAAGGCCTTGAACACAAGTCTTATGAGGAATGGCTGAGGGAACTAAGGTTGTTTAGTCTTCAGAAGAAGAGGCTCAGGGGAGACCTCATTGCCCTCTATAACTCCCTGAAATGAGGTTGGAGCAAAGGGGGCGTTGGTCTCTTCTCACATGCAACAAGTGACAAAAGGAAGCATCCTGAAGTTGTCCCAGGGGAAGTTCACGTTGTATATTAGGGAAAATTTATTCACATAAAGAATTATCAAACATTGGAACAGGCTGCCCGGGGAGGTAGTGGAGTCACCATCCCTAAAGGTATTTAAAAGATGTGTGGATGTAGTGTTTAGAGAGATGGTTTAGCGGTAGTGGTTTAGCAGCAGTGGTAGGATTGCAAGTTCTAGGAAAGTGGTTGACTTTATGATCCCAAAGGTCTCTCCCAACGTCAGCTCTGTGATTCTATAAGGAGATATTTTCTTTACCTGCACTGCACCAGCACTTATGGTTGCCAAATACTTTGCATCCTGAGAAATAGCAATGGCACTGACCCCGTCCTTGGGATGACTCTTGAAGATGGTGCGCACAGGTATCCTGTGGAACAAAGTCCTTGTGAGCTCTCATGGTAGCAAAAAGGGTTCAAGGCAACTGCTTGGCAAAGTCTGTGGCACAGCCCACCCTGGTCTGCATGGAGAGAGGGAGTCTGCAGACACCAGATCTGCCATGGCAAGAGCTATCCCTTCCTCCCAGGTGAATGGCTGGGAGAAACAACTCATGGGTAATCTTCTAAGATCAATACTACAGCCTGGAGACATGATGTGCTTAGCCTGGGAGAGCTCAGCCCCACCTCAGTATCCTGTGGGTGTAGGTGACATAAGAATGATGAAGCCCTCAGCTGTTTTGGCTCATTTGCTGCTTTACCCCATCCCCATGTTTCACCTGTTTCGGTTTCAGCTGAGGCTGGTGTCAGTCATAAGTGATTTACCAGACACAGGAGGTACCCAAAGAGGAGGTTCCTGGGAGCTTACCCAGAGAAGGAGTCCCACACGACGATCAGAGCATCTGGCCCTTGGTCGGCGGTTGCAACCCAGCGTCTGTCTTCACTCACACACAGGCAAGAAATGACATTTGTGTGGCCCTGGGGAAAGAGAAACAGCAAAGTGCCACGGAAGCTCCAACTTGCAGAATATTTAGAGTGTTCATTGAACTGCTCTGCTCATGAGCTCCCCTCCTCCGCTGTCATCCTTCCAGCCCAACTCCTGCATCCCACTTTTCTCAGGCTCTTCCAAGCCCATCACCCCATTCTTCTGCCTTGCACTAGCTGTAACTCCCCAAGTCAAAACTATGTAAAACAAAGCCCTCTTTGCATGGCTGCTCCTCGGTTCACTTCTAGGGGATGCCTAAGCACAAGGCACTGAGAAAAGAGATAGAAGAGAGTTTGGGAGAAAGGGAGAGGAAGGAGACACATGGGCTGCATCTCAGACCTGCAAGTGGTGCTGCCTGTTCTTCAGGATGTCATAGATGACCACGGTGTGGGAGGAGACATATAGAAGCACCTGGTCTTCCCCGTCCATCAGGCTGTGCACTGGCAGGCTGCTGTTGTAGCCCAACACCCAGGACAAGCTCTGTGGGTGAGAGACCAGCTTAGAAGCTGGGACAAAAAAGCCACAAAAATTCTTTGCGGGGATAGGAGAAGGCTGGGCAGGAGTGCTGGCCCCATGCTCACACATACTCACAAGGGGGTGAAGGCTGGTCTGCTTGTCCTCCTGGAAGAGCATCCCTGGCGTGGCTGCCCACACCAAGCTGGCAGAGCCATCAGAGTCAACATCCTCCCCACTTCTCTGCTGTGTTCCCTGCTCCCTGAGGCCTGAGTGAGGGCAGGAAAAGGCCCCCATGGGCTCAGGAAATGCTGGAGGCTGTTCAGGAGATCCAGCACCCTCCAAGCGTGTTGTCCCATCAGTGTCTTCTCTCAGTGCAGTCATGTCTTGCCTTCCACCCCAGGTTGTGGACAAGGTGCCTGGGATTTCCATTTCTGAAGGATAAAACAGTGCACCTGCTCCAGCATCCTCCAGTGCTCCTTCTTTTTCTTTGGCAGCAGCAAGGGGATCCTTGGAAAGAGGGAGAAAGTTTGGTGGATACTGACTCCTGCATTGGTTCACAGTCAGTGAAACGCAGCTCAGCACATCTCAGTTCCAACCTACATCACTTTCAGAGCAGACTCCAACATCAGGATACATCTCTGCTCCTGAACTGCCCGTGGATTTGTACTAGGGGGAAGTTTCCCACCAGCTGCAACTTCTCTTTCTGGACATCTAATCTTTCTCTCTTTGCACCTCCACAAAAATCCCATGTCTCACATCAGCACCTCTTCTAGTCACCAGGGCTAAGATGTTCAAGTTTCTCCTCCAGCGCTAACCTACGTGTCCTTTGAAGGAAAAGAGTCTGGATCTCCATCTCCTGACTCTGACATTGCAATAATGCAACAGTTATTGACTGCTGCAGTTGGGTTCATGGTCTCAGGTTGGAGAGGGAGTGATGACAAATTGAGGCTAAAACCAGGGGAACTGGGTCCTGGGATTGAAATGCTTGCTAAGGGCTCTGCAGCAAGCCCAGCTCTGCTGCCAGAATCTCCTGCCTAGCAGGCAGATGGAAAGTGAGGGTAAAAATCTCACCAATGCCTTCCTCAGCCTCTCACCAGCCTGTTAATAAATGTATTGAATAGCCCTGGGGGGTCAGAGCTGACAGCAGTCCCCAGTCAGGGCTTTCCCCAGTCTGAGCAGTGGCTACTTCATCCTGTTCTTGGCATTCACACCAGCTTTTGTCTCTTCCATGGCGCTTCTTCGTTTCCAATAGGAAGCTCTCATGCAAGAAAGAAGCTTCCTTTGGACAGGTGTCTGTTTCCAAGGGAGGTGAGATAATGTTTCATTCAGCACAAGGACGAGGCCAGGAGCTCTCCTGCTCAGGTGACTCTCAAGCAGCTCAGGTGCTCAGCAGCACCTGACAGTTGGCCTGAGACTGCACAGAGCTAGGGGCTCTGCTTCCAGCAGGACCTGCTCGCAGCCATTATGTCAGGCAGGACTTGCTGTGGTGCTGCCCTCACCTGCTGCGTGGCCATCTCCGGAGCTGTCTGTCCATCCAGGGAGCTCTCCTTGGGATTACTGCTTTCTCTTGCCTCAGTTGAGTCCTCTGGTGCCACTTCACATGAACCGTCCATCAGCTGGGGTGTGAAGATGCCCTGTAATACACTTACTCCTACCAGTATTTGGCTGTGTAGTGATCTGGAGTTTGGCACGGCCAGAAAGGGGAATTATGAAGCTGAGAAACAGGTCCCAGAGCACCTTTTCAGTTCCAGTCACACTCCCACCGAGCACAAGCAAGCCCAATGGAGCCCAGGTTACTTCAGCTGAGGTCAGGGTCCCTCCCCATCTGCCTGCAGACTGTGCCAGGCACGGGCACTTCCCTTCAGACAAGGTTTTGTCACTGTCCCCGTAAGCAGCAGTGCTGCTCTTGGGTAGCAGCTGGTTTATCTCTGGCTTCACGGTCTGGATTTCAGCCAATGCACAAACAGCTTGAATAAGAAGGGAGCCCTCAGGAAAAACCTCCCCTCCGGTAGGGAGAAGTGTGCCTGGGGACAGCTGTAGCCCCACAGGTCTCACTGGGGTCACTGCAAACCCCCTCCAGGCCTTGGTGCCCCCCGCAGATGTCCCGTCCTGTCCTGCCCTCCCGCTGCCCTGAGGAACCCTTCTGGAGACCGCACCGCTCACCGCTCGCCAGTTCAGTTCCAGCTTCTGTTTGCCTCCAACTGCTTGTTCCCAGGCAACGGCTACGCCAACGGCGGCCAGGAGAGCACCGGAGCTGTGCCGGGAGAAGGTGGCACTCGCCTCGCCCAGTGCTGTCCCCCTTGCCTAACACGAGAACCTCCTGGCGCCGGGGGGCACTCAGCCCTTCACCCTGCCCAAGCCTGCTTGTGACCAAAGCAGTCCCTTTCGGCATCACCAAGCTCCTTTGGGACCAAACGCTTGGTCAAGGAACAGGATGAGGGATCTTTACCCGATGCCACTCCACAGGGTGTTGTGGGGACCCCTGAGCTGGACAGGCAGAGTGAAAGCAAGAAGAATCAGCCTCCAACCACTTCCTGGTTCCCCTGCTGTCCACAACTTTCTGCCGGCTTGGCACTGGTGCAGGGGACCCCGTTCCCAGGCATCTCTCACCTTCATCACCGCAGATAATTAGCTCTAAGCTCTCACAAGTGTTGACTTCAGCTTTGCCGTTAAGCTCAAATAATAACAATTTCTAAACCGAATTTGGTTTTCTCTCTGCCCAGCAGGAGCCTCGCACCCTGCTGAGAGAAGAAAGATTTGCCATCGGCTCGCATTATCTCCTTCGACCTGAGGAGGCTGTGGCGCAGGCTGCTCAAAACGCGGCTGCTTCCAACTCCTCCTCTGTGGACAACCTACTGCTTCCAACTGTGGGAATTTTATGCCTTCAGAAGCACGGGTTTGGTCCTTGACCCCCACCTCTGCTATGTGCAGGAGACAGCCTTGCTCAGTGCATCAGTTTGTTCAGACACGGTGCTTTTCTTCCCACCTGGTGGCACCCAGTCCACATTCCCTGATCCTCTGGATTACAAGGACCCATCTCTGCTCTCCAGCATGAAAAAAACTTGTCCTGGCCAAGAGCAGCTCCTCTTCTGCTCTGGTCTTATGGCAGAAGTTTGTGTGTGGTCTTAGGAGGAAACTCAAACCTTACCCTGTGCACAGCAGGTTTTGCAACATAATCTGGATTTGTTAAACTAGTTGAGATGGTTCAAGCCGTTCTAGTCAGGGCACCCATCTGGAGAGGCTGGGGTGGACCAGTTAGGGCACAGGGCTAGGGAGGACACTTCTACAAAAGCCTACATGCCTGGCGGACACCCTACATGCTGAAAAGGAAATTAGCTCCCTGAAAGCAGGAATTAAACTGGTTATCAAAGCTGGACTGACCCCATAACCTCATTACAAGAGCAGGACAAAAAGCTGGAATTTTCCAGATCACTTCATCCTAGGAGGCACAAATGCAAAGGCCTGGAAGAACATGTGCCATGAGCTTTTCTCCTCCTGGACTGGTATCTAGACCCAAATTAATCTGCAGTCTGGATAGAACTAGCCACAGCTGGGAGACCTGGACACAGTCCCCAAGGCCAAGGCCAGCCTCTGACATTGCAGCTGCCAGCTGGTATCAAATTTGTCCACCTACATTTCATTTCCTAGGGACAGAAGATGAGGCAGCTTGTAGGCAGTCAGATGTTTACAAACTAGAGCAGTACCTTCAAATATGAAAACTGTTTATAAAGATGTTCAAAGTGAGTGCCAGGACAGAGCCAGGCTCTGCTCAGTGATGTCCAATGACAGGACAAGGAACAACAGGTGCAAACTGGAGCATAGGAGGTTCCACATAAATATAAGGAAAACCTTTTCCCACTGTGATGGTGACAGAACCCTAGAACAGGCTGTGCACAGAGGTTGTGGAGTCTCCTTCTCTGGAGACATTCAAAACCCACCTGGATGTGTCCATGTGTGACCTGCCCTAGGCAACACTGCTCTGGCAGTGGAGTTGGACTGGATGATCTTTTGAGATCCCTTCCAACCCCTAACATTCTGTGATCTGTTTTGCATAAAGCAAGCTTCACAAACCTGATACAATTTGCAGTTGCAATGTCTTGGTTTACGCAAGTCCATTGATGCTGGGGTCCCATGCAGAGACTCAGCTCTTCCACAGAACAGCCCCATAGGGGAACTCACCTGTTACCACAGAAAGGGACAACACACTGTTTTCCAGGAGACGCAGTGGCCTTTTCAGGCCATAGCACCCAGTGAAGTTCAGCAGTGCAGGCTGGCCTAAGAACTGCTCTGGTCTTTACCAGAGGCAGCACAAAGCATCCCAAAACTCCCAAAAGAAGGAGCAAACCAGTGCAAGATTTTGGCCCTTTCAGAATTACTTGAAAGACCAGAGTGAGATTGGGTTTGATGAGGATTATCTAGTTACAACAAACAAGGGACACTGCCCTGGGCTGCTGCAGTTAGCACTTCCTCCAGAGCACTGAGGGGCCTGAAGAAATTACACAGCAAGGAGCTCCAAAGCTTCGCCGCTCCAATGGGAATCTGCTCTGCTGGGCTGCAACACAAACACCTGAAATACAAAAAAGCCCTAGATGAACAATCTAGGAGTCCGGGTTTTAGTCCAATTTTCAGTCCAATTCAGGTTTGATTAATTACAATTAGAACAAAATTGCTCATCAGCTATGATATGTTACTTAGACCACAACCTGCTTATGAAGTGCTAATGAAAGACTTCACCTTACTTGGGCTTCAGTGCCAGAAGGTCAAAAGATCCTCATTTTGTGTCTGTGTAGATCTGCATTTAATCCACTCAATTAATGCCCACACTTAGTGCTCAAAATAAAAACTGTTATGATAGAGAGAAGCATTACTCAGTTTTATTGTTTTGGGAGGGTACTTTGAAGTTCATCTAGAAACAAACTTAAACCAAGCAGCTCCAAAGTCCCCTCAAAGAGTTTATACACACTGAAACCAGCTACCACAGATAAACGAATACAAGAGAAGTCAAATCAGGAGTACTTTTATCAGGACTGTATCAACTAAAAGTAAATCAAAGCAGAATTATAACCTCTAACTTAAAACAATTAGACATTCAAATATTACTTCATCATGTTTATTACTTCAAAAGCTGTGGTAACCTGGGGAAGATAAAGTATTTTGACTGTCACCAACTATTACAGACACCAAAAGGTGCTCCAGGACTTTTCAGCCTCTATTACAGTTATGTGCAGCAAGGAATTTTACAGGGGCTAAAAAGGAATGTTCCATTATCACCAAGAGCATTTAATGCTTTTTAGAGCCTCTGTCAAGTAAAGTTTGGGTCTCTTCACAGCCTCATTCCAAACTGACACATGGTATAAGAGATGTAAAGCCACATCTTGCAGCTCTTCAAGCTGCTGCCGATGAACAAGTGCAATTCTGAGCCACAGTCAGACCCTGCTCTGTCAGAACCTCTTCAGGCTCTTCAAGCCTGGCACCTAGAGCCTCCGAAACATCTGTTCCAGCAAAAACATGTAGGGAAGATTTCAAAGCAGATCAGATTCCAGAGAACAGGCACAAACTTCAGCTTTAATATTTTCCAGAAAGTAGTCATCTTTGCAAAGGAATGATATTGCAGCTGAAAAAGGGGAGAAGGAAACTTTAAGATCTCAGTTCTCAAAAAGGCATAGAAGATCTGACATGCCATGAGTAAGACCCACCACAACTCTCCCCCACCAGTTTCCTCTACTGGACAGACTAAGCACTGGGACCTTCCTCCCACTGTGCTCATGTTGAACACATCTCACCTCCCCACATTGCTGTGTGAAACTCCCAGCCTTCATCTCTCTGCTGGTACACTCCAGTGAAGCCTGTCAGAGCAGGCAGCAGCACAGAGAGCAAAGCATAGAGCTGGCCCTGCTGCAGGAAATGAGGTAAAAGCCTCAACTACTCTCCTAAATGGAACAGCAGCTTACCCCAGGAGGCCTTTCCCAGCCCAGCGCTTTGGAGTCAGCCCCAGGTGCACTTTTTTGCCACCACGGATCACAGTCACACTCAGAGGTCTCTGAAAGGGATTAAAAAATATCATGTAAGAATAAAAGATGGCAACTTTCCATCACTAGGTCAACTTTCTTCTTCCTCCTTTCACTGAAGGACCAGAAAAACATTAGGCCCAGGGATGCTGCTCTGCAACAGTGCCCACTCCTATTCTCATGGCTAGATCTGTGAGAGTGTTTTGAATGGAGACACCTCCAGCAGATCTCTCACTTCCACTACAAAGCACTTAATGACTGCGACAGCTTCTTTGGCCAGTCCCTGAGGTGGCACAGGAACACGGCCTGCTGCTGCAGGGAGTGCCCAGAGTGCAACAGGTAACATGAAGCTCACAGCAAAAAACACACAGCTCTTATCTCTCTTCTGTCCAGCTGGAATTAGCTCAGTGCTGTGACAGAACAAGGCCAGACACAGGACAAGGACAGCACAGACTGAATCTGACACTGTTTTTCATGTGGAAATGATGATCTCAGAGATCCAAGTTGCATAGAAAAAGCTGTGGCTGACAGAGACAGGCAGGAGAACAGAGTTACAGCAGAAACAAGCTTACCCCTTCACTGTGCTGCACCACTGTAGCGATGTTCTGCAGGTTCTGGAAGTTGTTCACATTGACAGAACCAAACTCCACAATCTCATCATCTACCTGAAGCCCCTGGAGAGAGACAGGAGTGAGATGAGGATCTGCTTTCTCCAAAGACAGGTAATATCAGAGGAGCATTGCCTTTCACCCAGCCACAGGGAGATGTGCTAGTACACTACTCTTCTCATCACTCTAGCAACTGAATTACATCCTCTCCACATCCTTAGACAGAAGCAAGTACTCATTCCTGTGTCCTCTTTTACGGGAAAAGAAATAGTGAGGCTAGAATGGTCAGTGAGGCTGGTATGAGCTGTGTAGTGTCAACAATCCAGCTAAGGAGAGAATACTCATCTCACTCCTGCACAGGGACTGGTCTCTTCACAGGACATCCCAGGAGGACCAAAACAAAAAGGGAGAGAGAATCCTAATCAACCAGTCAACTTATTCCTAATTCTTAACAAGACAGAGAAAGCTGTCTGCTGTGTTTCCTCTCTGGGTCCAGAAAAAGCCTTCCCCACAAGCTGTTAAGATGCCACCAACTCACTGAGATACTTGCAGGAGACCCCGGAGTCACCGTGTTCACTTTGGCAAAGGCCTGTGGCAGGCTCTGGTTCTGGCTCATTGCCTCAGCCAATGCCTCGGCCTCATCCTTGGCATGCTTCTCCTTCTCCCGGGCATGCAACTGGTGAAGAGCTTCCTCCACCTGCTTCATCAGGGCCTTGTGATCATTCTGCAAACCTGTGGGTGACACCATTAGTACAGAGAGAGAGTTACACCTAAAGGTTCTTTCTCAGCACATACTCTATTCCATAGCTGTGCAGAAAACAGTGTTCTGGATGTCGGGGATCCAGCTGTGCCTAACAATAACCTCTACTGGTGTATCTGCAGGTCCTGGTGGAATCCCTGCTCACATAGCTCTGCAGATGTTTAGCAGTAGAATTTAGACAGACAAACACACCCTACAGATTTCAGTAAACATGCAGAGAAGCAAAGCTTTGAATCAGAAGGCTTTTTTCCAATTGAGACACATACTGTTAGGTATGAGGGCAAAAGCCATCCCCAATGGGTAAGCCTGTGAAGAAATAACTACCAAGCTATTCTTTACCCAAAGCTCATTCTGCAAACACCACAAAAAAGCTTTGCTGCATTTCCCAAATCTCAATAGGCTGCACAGCAGCAGCAGGATTTCAGTGCTGCTGCAACAGCACATGGGCAAAAGTTTAACTGACTAAGCTGATCCCAGTAGCTATGAGCACATTGCAAAGTAACTGAAACACGAACTGAGTATTCGGGCCTGAGTTTTTGAAGAACCATGATAGGCAGGCTGAAGAAACAACAAGGATCATGGAATTATGTTAACACTGCCAGGTCATCACTAAACCACGTCCCTCAGCACCACAGCCACACAACTCTGAAACTCTGCTTGGGATGGAGACTCCACTGCTGCCCTGGGCAGCCAGGGCCAGGCCTTGACAACCTTCTGGGGAAGAAATTGTAACATCCAATCTAAACCTCCCCTGCTCCAAACGAAGGCCATCTCCTCTTATCCTATCCTTGTTCCTTGTGAAAAGAGACCGACCCTCACCTGGCTCAAACTTCCTTTCAGAGTCGTAGAGAGCCAGAAAGTCTCTTTTGAGCCTCCCTCTTCTCCAGCTCCCTCAGCTGCTCTGCACACGACCTGTTGTTGTCCAGACCCTTCATCAGCTTCGCTGCCCTTCTCTAGACACACTCCAGCACCTCAGTGTGCTTCTTTAATGGTTGCACCATCAATAACAAAGATATTTTACAGCAGCACAAGCCTGTGGGTCCCCACAGAACCAATTTTTGCCGGTTTGTCCCTTCTGGAGGTGAACGCTGTCTAGGGAAGGACCCCGCCTGCCCGCGGTCCCCACTCACAGATGATGTTGTGCCGCGCGGTTCGCACTTGGTAGAGGTCGATGTCGTTACGAGGAAACCCCTCGGCGTCCACCAGCGGCTCGTTCATCCCGACGCCCTTTTGCTGTGAGGGAAGAGGCGGTCCGTGAGACTGCGAACCGGCGCTACACGCCGGCTAGGCCACCTGCCCGCCCGCCCCGGCCCCGCTTCACTTACACTCTCCAGCAGCTCGTAGCAAGCCTTGATCTGCGCCTCGATCTCGTCCTTCCTCTTCACCAGCTGCTGCACATCGCTGATGGTGACAGGGCGACTCCCGCAGGGCTGCGCCATGGCCACGGCCGCGCCACAAAGACTGCTACGGGAGCCGAGAGCGGACAAACGGCGTCACAAGCAGCGCTGCGGGGCGGGCAGCAGGGACACAGCCATGGGGCGGGGCGATGGGCGATCATCTCCGAAGGGGCGGGGCCAGGTGGAACAGTGCCGGTGTAGGGTGCAACAGGGGTGGCAGAGGGGTGGCACTGCAATGGAGATGGTGCCGTGGAGTGGCACAGAGATGGCACTGCCATAGGGCTATACAGCGGGAATAGTGCTATGGGATGTCACAACAGCGGCAATGACATGAGGTGACCACAGCTCTGGGTGATGACACAGCAGCGACACTCCCGAAGGGTTATACAGCTACGATGGTGCCATGAGGTGACCCTGTCTCTGCTGCTGGCTCCCCTTCATCCTGTTCCCAAGCACACTTGCTGGGGCAGTGCATGGCATCCATGTCCCCCAGGGAGCATGGCAGCAGGGGACACAACCTCACCACTAGACTATCATACTTGTCCACCATCCTACTGATAGCCACCCAAGCTCCCCGGGTGCCAGCAGTGGCACCGCTGGCTCAAGCTCACCACTGCTCCCAATCGTGGGGTGTTTAAGCATTGGTGTCCCCTCCTAGCAGAGCTGCCTCCTGTCCTTTTCTGCTCACACATTTTGCTGCTCACACAGCTTCCCCCCTGGCACTACTGGGCTCAGTGGAGCTGAAGGTGGCACCAGGTGGCCCCGGGCCCAGACACCATACATGTGACTGGACTCTGCATGCAGACAGACTGTCCTGGCTCACTGTTGCCTGGGACCAAACATGGTCTCTCAAAGGGGTGAATGTCCCCAGGGCCAGGCAAGTAGCTGGGGAGGATGTGCTGCTGTGCTTGCAACAACCCACCAAGGCCTGGGTTTTGCTGGTTTGCTGCAGGGTTAGCAGGCTTCTGCTCTGCAGAGCCTTGCATGCTGCATCCTCACCACCTTCAACGTTCAACGCCAGTCTGCCACAGGCACAACTGCAAAGGACCTTGTGATACGGCTCTGGAAAGCCACCACGAGCTAATGCTGACAGCTCACAGCCCAAACCAAACACAGCTCTGGGTCAGCGATGCGTTGGAGTGGGGGTGGAAGAAGGTGGAGCTGAGGAGGAGCTTCCTCCATCCCACCAGGATATAAAACGCCCTCCTGGATTCACACTCCCTTGGCCGCTGTCACATTGTCAGGACACAGAAATGGTGAGGGGCAGCTGATGGGTATTAACTCATTAATTCTTTAATTCTTTCCTTAATTCATTAATTTAAATGCCTGGGACTCAATGACACAGGATGATTTGGGAGCTTTACTGTGTTTAATCTCTTCATAAATTTGGACCTTTGAGAGTCCAAAGTTTTTGTACAGACTGGAAATTTTTTTCCTCACACACCGACCTTTGGATCAAGCTCCCAGGGGCTGGGGCACCCTCCCGAGCTGCTAACATCTCTTTCTGCCTCTCTCTTTCAGACAAGTTACACAGACAAGGGAGAAAAGGTAAGAGCCGCCTCACAACTCTGCTCCTGCTCTGCTGCTGAGCATGAAACATCAGCAGTGCTCATGCAGAGAGTACTCATTCCTTACTTCCTCATTACCTGGTAAAATCATGAGTAAGACTGCTCACTGGACAGGACACACAGGATGTGGGTCCTCATTGTAAAACAACAACTGAGACTTTTTAATTTCCTTTCTGGTCTGGGAGGAGAGTGATGAGCTCTCTCTGATGGGTATTCCCTGTCCAGCCTCAGTGTCTGAGCCGAATCCTCATTTGTTGCAATGTTGATTTCCAAATGCTGCACCAATTTGCCACCTTTTTCTCCTTCAAATCCCTTTCCAAGATGGTGGTGCACATCATGGCTGTGTACCCACTACTCTGAGTTAGGGGATGGTGGTGAATAGAGCAAAGTAGGGTTTGTCCCAGCACTGATGGTTGTGTAAGAGCCTTCCGGGGAAAATTAATCTTTAACACACTAAGGTTGGCAGGTGGGCAGCTCACTGTGGGGGCCACTTGCAGGGAGCACTGAGAGTACTGGGACTGACCCAGACCCAGGTGAACTACAGCTTTGCACTTCCACCTCACAGAGCAGAATCCTGTGGAACCTGACTGTAAACCACTGTGGGAAATAGCTCTTTTGGGGAGCAGCCAGGGTTTTGTCCACTTTGTTTGGATCCATTTGCAGGAGACGCATTAGCAGGGTCACAGCTGCCACTTCTCCCAGATGCAGAGAGGAGCAGTGCTGTGGGAGAGGCTGTGGCAGCTCTCAGGTCGATTTTCCCTTCCTTGTAGCCCCAGCGAGGTCGCTTCATCCATTTCCACTCCATCACCTTCTGGGTCGGCAATGCCAAGCAGGTGAGAGGCTGTGGCCAGCTGGGCACGTGGAACGTTGGGTGCCTGCCATGGCAGGACAGGGAGAATGCTGCAGTTATTGGCTGTGAGGAGGGAGGTTCACCCTGGCTCCCACCGCAGTGGGGGCGTGATGAGATCCCAAAGTCCACCTCTGGCCCAGTGCCTGCACCTACCTGCATGGCCTCAGTCAGTGGCCTTGGGGACCCTTGCGCAAGGTGAGGGGTGGCTGCCTGGGGGCGTGTGCAGGAGGGGCTCAGAAAATGCAACAGGCACACATGGCACAGCTTGTCAGAGGTGATAAGGTGTCATGGGAGCTGCTCTCCAGCCCTCGCTGCTAAAAGACTTCTGGCTTCCAACCTGAGCTGCTTTCAGCCAACCTGGCAAATGAATCACAAATCATAGAATGGCTTGGGTTGGAAAGGACTTTTAGAGGTCACTCAGTCCAACATCCCTGTGGTCAGCAGGCACATCCCCAACTAGATCAGGTTGCTCAGAGCCCCATCAAGGCTGACCTTGAATGTCTCCAGGGATGGGGCCTCCACTACCAGCCTGGGCAACCTCTTCCAGCATTTCACCACTCTCACGGTAAAGAACTTCTTCCTAACATCCAATCTAAGTCCACTGACCTCTAGTTTCAAACCATTGCCCCTTGTCCTATGGGGGCAATGTCATCACTGCCCTATTATGACAGGCAGAACTTTCTTCTCCTCAGCAGCTCCCTGCTGATGACTGTGCACCAGCCCTGTGCCTGCTGCGTCCTGCCTTCCCTTGGCCACACTGGATGCAGGAGGCCTCTGGAGGCAGCACTTCCTCTGGGTTTGGGGCTTTCCCCTTCACCTTTCTCATATCTCCTTGCTCCTCCTCAGCTGCTCCCACACACACACATACACACGTCTGACATGCACATGCCACTGTGGCCACTCCCCATGGGCTCTCAGTGCTGCCCTGGCTTGTGGGAGCCCTACAGGAACTGGGGATCGTCGCTGTCACAACTTCACCTGGGGTGGCTCTTGCCTGTCCACAGGCTGCCTCCTACTACTGCAACAAGCTGGGGTTTGAGGAGCTGGCATACCGGGGGCTGGAGACCGGCAGCAGGGAGGTGGTCTCACATGTCATCAAGCAGGACAAGGTAAGGGGGATGATGCACCTTGCAGAGGTGCGAGGGAGGAGGTCAAACAGAAGATGAGCTGGTGTTGGGTGTGTGGGTACTGCCAAAACACATCTTCACCATTAAAACCCATGTTTCTGGTGTCCCTGCCCCAGGCTGGGGCTGTAGCTGCACTGCCATGTCTCTACCCCTCTTCTCTCCTTCTCTTCCTCACCAGATCATGTTTGTTCTCTCATCTGCTCTCAACCCAGGAAATGAGGGTAGGTGCTGTGGTGAGGGATGGGGTGGGAAATGGCCCTGGTGGACCAAAGCTCTGCTCATGACCATGGCTGCTCTTGCTCTGGACAGAGATGGGAGAGCATTTGGTGAAGCATGGTGATGGGGTGAAGGATATTGCCTTTGAAGTGGAGGACTGTGACTTCATTGTGCAGGTAAGCAGCCCCTCTACTCCTTCCTGCACAGCACCCCAAAATGATGAGGGGAGGTGTGGAAGGGCCTGGGGAAACCTCTCCCCATCCCAGGGGAGGTGTAGCAGGAGAAGGTTCTGTCTGCTTCTGCCCAGAAAGCCAAGGAGCGTGGAGCTGTGGTGGTGAAAGAGCCCTGGGTGGAGGAGGACAAATTTGGGAAGGTGAAGTTTGCAGTGATCCAGACGGTAAGTGGCAGGGCAGGTTCTGCGGGATCAGGCTGGATCTGAGAGGTCCCCAAAAGATTGGATACCATGCAAACACTTCCCCTTCTCTCGCAGTATGGGGACACCACTCACACCTTAATTGAAAAGCTCGACTACAAGGGCCTTTTCCTACCTGGGTACCACCCACCCCTCTTCAAGGACCCCTTGCTGCCAAAGCTGTGAGTACTTTCCAGAGGGTCCTGCCCAGCTCTTTGCCACCATGTGTCAGTGGGATGTCCCAGCAAGGAGCTGAACAGGTCCCCACTACCTTGCCCCTGAGCCCCACTGTGCTGTGGGGTGTCCCTACCCTGGCTGAGAGCCACCTTTGGCTTCCCCCCAACAGACCAAGTGCCAAGCTCAGCTTTGTTGACCATGTTGTGGGGAACCAACCTGACCTCCAGATGGTCCCAGTGGCAGACTGGTAAGAGTTGGGAGGGCTGGTGGTAGGTGGGATGTAGTAGCAGTACTGCTCTGCTGGTCTCATCCCCTCTAACAGTGATGGCTGAGGCTAATTAAGCCAGAGCAGAGGTTTGTCAGTGCTGGGATGGAGCGAGGGATTCAAATGTACCCTTTGTGGCCTGGGCAGGTACCAGAAGAACCTGCTCTTCCATCGCTTCTGGTCAGTGGATGACAAGCAGCTGCACACTGAGTTCAGTGCCCTGCGCTCCATCGTGGTCACCAACTATGAAGAGACCATTAAGATGCCCATTAATGAGCCAGCACCTGGCAAGAGGAAATCTCAGATTCAGGTGAGACTCTGAGGTTGATCCATCAGGCTGCCACCACCTTGAGAGGGACTTTGGTGAAGGAAAAGGAACCAAAGGGTCACAGATTGGGAGCTGGCAGAGACGTTCTGTGCAAAGGTGGTTGCCAGAAGGCAGCCCTGGCTCTGCTCAGGTCTGCCAAGAGGTCTGGAAGGCTACTGAGACAAGGCTGGTTTAACTGATTTCACCACTACTGTCATCTTCTTAATTTTGTGGTCTCAGCCCATTTTGCTTTCCTGTTTTTAAGCTTGAGCCCAGCCCCTTGCCTGCTGTGGCCAAGCTGTCACTGACATGGTGACACCTCTTCCCTGTAGGAATACATTGATTACTACGGTGGGGCCGGAGTCCAGCATATCGCACTGAACACCTCTGACATCATCACAGCAGTGAGTGCAGCCCTGGGCAGCTTCTCACCCTGGCCCATCCTGCCCTGGCACTGCTCCACCTCTACCCTGTCCTGGCAGGCAGAGTCTTTGTCACAGTGCACTGGTGGACCATGACCCCACTAGGGTATGAGGTACAGGCAGGTTGAGCAGGCTTTGTGCCACTGTTGTCTTACTACCAGGATTAACTGAGGCAAAGGGATCTGTCTGCACCTGTGAGCTGCTGGCAGATGCCCATCTCTCCAGTTTAAAGCAGTTGGGGATTGCAGGGCCCCTGATGGCACATGTTGTCCTTGGTGGGTGGCTGGTGGAGAGCTTCAGCAGCTGTTCAGTGCTTGGTTTTGGGCTGCTCTTTTGATCAAAGTGCCTTCAGAGATGTCAGGTAGGTCAGGGCAGTATGAAGCATCCTTGTATGGTGGCCAACTCTCTGCATTGCCTGGAGAGAGGATCTTGGGTCCTCCCATTCCTGGTGCCCAAGGCAAGAAGGTGGGACAGGCCCCATGCATGAGGCTGGTCAATGTCATGGGAAAGTATGACTTTGCTCAAGATGGTCTCTTGACACAAACCTCTCTACAAACAAGCCCCAAACATGAGCCATGTTGGGGTCTCTCCTGCCTTGCAGATCACCAACCTGAAGCAGCGAGGCATGCAGTTCATGGATGTGCCATCCAGCTACTACCAGGTGCTGCGGGAGAGGCTGAAAACTGCCAAAATCAAAGTGAAGGAGAACCTTGACAAGCTGGCGGTGAGTCAGGCCGGACTGAGAGGGAAAAGGTTTGCCTAGGGCTAGATCGGCTCCCCAGAGTGCTAGGCAGGGGTCAGGGTGAAGCAGAAGGATCCCTTTGCTCTTCTGTGGGTCTTTGAGCTGTTGTCTGTTTCTTTTCTCCAGGAACTGAAAATCCTAGTGGATTTTGATGAGAAAGGCTACTTGCTCCAGATCTTCACCAAGCCAGTCCAAGACAGACCCACAGTCTTTCTGGAGGTGATCCAGCGATATAACCACCAGGTTGGTTGGAGGATCTCACAGTGACCTTGGCTTTGAGACCTCAGCGCTATCATGTACCATCAGCCATCACCTAGTGCTGCTCTTTCCCAGCTGGTTCCAAGCTGATGGACCTGCTACCCATCCTCATCGTCTATGATGCTGTCATCCCCACAGGGCTTTGGTGCCGGGAACTTCAAGTCTCTGTTTGAAGCGATAGAAATGGAGCAAGACGCAAGAGGAAACCTGACCATCCTGGAGCCCAACGGGGAGACCAGGCGCATGTAGAGGACAGCAGAAAGCACTGCTCTCACCCCTAATGAGCTGATTGACAAATAAACAAGGAAATGGCCCATGTTTGGTAAAGAGTCCAGACCTAAGTGTCATAGACCCAAGGAAGCTGCTGTTAAGCAGAGATGTGAAAGGACTCAACAGCTCAACATCTATCCTGACCCAGCCCCGGCACTGCCCTCCAGTGACTTCTTGGGAGAGGGACCATGGGAACTGGCAAATACTCTTAAAGAGTAGTTTAATCTGATCCAAAGCACCAAATCCTCAAAGGGCAGATGTAAGGCATGTGCCAAAGACATGCAGCTATGGACGGAGATGGAAGGAACAACTGGGAAAGCTTAAATTTAGGCTATCCAAAGTTTTCTGGTAATTTTAGCTGCACAGGAAGCTGGGAGAGGAAATCGTGGAGATGTTTGCCTCTCTGTACATCTCATTTTGTAAGATTTTGGTTTAATTGCTATCAGACTCAATCTTGAATTTGCTGAGATTAAACACATGATTTTAGGGTAGCTACAACATTCTGGAATGAAAATCAAATGTAGGTGTTGCAGCCTTCTCATGGCAATGCAGTCCTGCTCTAATAGCTGTAAATTCCTACATTAATGAAGGGTTAGGGATTCTACCATGTTTCAAGAGGCAGTTGCTAAAACTGGCAGCAATCTCTTGGCTCAGATCCTGGCTGCATGTACGAAGTCCCCTCTGGGCATCACCGGTGTTGTCACTGTCCTTTACAAGGGGACATCCCCCACCAACACAATAAAACTCTTTTCTGTCACAGCTTGAGTGCCTTCTAAGTTAACATGCTCGGCGTGGAGCACCTGTACTCCATGTTCACTGCAGTTGAGGAGTTCCCAGACCTCAAAATATATGCCTGTTGAAGAACATCTCAGGGTTTCCAGTGCCTGCAGATCTCCCTCCTGTTGCCTCCTGTTTCCCAGTGTTGCAGCTGCTCAAACCCTGAGCAGCCAAAGTCCCTGCCAAGCTCTGAGTTCAGGATGAGTCCCTTGGATGTGAGTCCTTTCACCAGCTCAAACTCCCATCTCATGTGGCCACCCTTCAGGCTGAGCCCTGCTGCTTTCTGCCCAAGGCAGCCCTTTAAGGCTTGCTGTCCTGTATCCCCATCCCTTCAGTGCTGTGGTCAGCTATAAAAGCTGCTCAGGGTCCCTCTTTACTCTTCCATGTCCTCCTCCATCAGCTACTCCTTCCATCTCTGCTCCAGGTATCTCTTTTTCTAAAGCTCAGAGAAGCCACTCTGACCATCACTCACCACACTCAGAGCAGCAGAGCCCCAGTGAGGAAAGGCTGGGGGCACATGGGCAGCTCCAGACTATGCTTCCAGCCACACCAAGCCTCAGAAACTCCCCAGCCTCCTGTAGACCACAGGTAACAGAATTCATCTGAGTTTTCAATAGATTTAAAAGAAAGAAACCAAAGGGCCTGTGGCCCCAAGAGCCTCACAGCACCACCCATACAGCAATACAAACACCTCAATTTGTAGGTTAAGCACTTTTGTCTCCACAAAATTAAAGAAATCGGAGATGTGAACTCAAAAAAATCCCAGGGCAGAGACTGCAGGATCAGGAACCACCTGCCCAGGCAGCACCACTCAGGTGACAGTCACAGACACTGTGACTGGGGGCCAGCACCTAGTTGTGCTTCAGCTCCTCAGAGTTTTCTTAGGATTGAAAAATCTAAGAATTTTAGATTTACAAACTTAAATCACTCACATATTTCTTCCATGCAACATACTGTTGCTTAAAGTAACGTCCTGATCACCAGAATTCGTATTTTCAGTAACATTTGCTGACCATCAATTCTTGGACTGCTCTTTATCTGGCTCTGGTTCCTTGAGCTCTCATGGTTGCCAGCAAGGGTCCAGAAGCCAAAAGCTGCCCTGGTTATGTTATACATTAAGCACAACATAGTTTTTTCTGTAAGAAAAGTCAGTATATTTATGGTTTGCTTTATAAAAGTTACTATAATACAATGGTACATAGTATTCAATTCACAAAAATATGAACAAATATATACAGCATGACACATCCACAACAAAAACACTTTCTTCAAAACAAGATACATACTGGTGACAGATTCTATATGCACAAAACATCCCTAAATTTATAAATTTGCTGAACAAAAAAAAAAAAAAAAAAAAAAAAATCCTAAATCTTCAAAGAAGAATTGGTTTTTGTTTTGTTCTTTTTAAAATGAACTTATGAAAAAAGAAGGTGGCTTTTATTTTCCTTTACTGCAAACCATTTTTGACCCACCTCCTTTTAAAGGAGGCCTTTTGTTTTCACACTGTGAATTAAAACAGCCTGGCGATGGAACCAGAAAGCTGCAAGGATTGGGACCTGGTTGTTCTTCCATGTTGCTTTAGAAACCGCCCCTTAGTTTTAGTGTCCCTGATGATGATGTGTTCCTTTTCACCTGGACAAATACTACAGTGGCAATTGAGGATAAAAATAAAACAAATATTAAATGGAAACAAAATCCAGTTGCAAACTTGCTTAAATACACATTAGGGTGTCTATTAGACTGTACACATTTCCTCACTTGAAATAAATAGATTTTGCACATTAGATTTCAGACTGAGAGTGGAGGGGGGGAAAGAAGAAGCCTTGACTTGGCAATTCTTTTGTCTTCAGTTTCTTAATGCTTCTAATTCCATCTATTTATTTGACAAAAAAAAAAAAAAACCAAAAAAAAAAGAAAACCAAACAAAAAAAAACCCATCAAACAAAACAAAACCCAAAAAAAACCAACCCCCAAAATGTATTTATACAGAATTTACATTATACAAAGCTTGACACAAGCTGTAAATGCCACCAGCTCCCTTCGCTATGCTGAGTCCTTCTTCCTCCACATCTCCTTGACATAATGTTGGAGCTGGAATCTGTTTAAAAAGAACTCCAAATTACAATAGTCACTTTTAATAAATTATTTACATGCTCTTGAAGTACAAAGAAATCAGCAAAAAAATTTCAACATGTTTCTACAAGAAACGGTGTTTGAAGAGAAGATTCTTGAGTTTGCCTATGTACAGAAGATGCAATTTTTATACTTCAAAATCTTTTTTTTTTTCCTTAAATTTTTATTTTATACAGAAATGCACTGAAATGATCCCTGAAAAAGGTCACAAAAACTGGAACTGAAACTACTGTATACTTTGTTGGAGTCTAAAAATGTTTGTTTTTTTTTTCCTTGTAGAAATAAGCTGCTCTATACAATATAAATATCTGCAAGATGAGGCCCTTTTCCCTCTCAGACCCCTGACAGTCACAGACCACTTCTTGGGATCAACCTGGAACTGCTAACAGGTTTGGAAATGAATGGATAAGTGAAGGTGTTGGGCAGTGGCAGGGGGGATTTGCAAGCACAGAGCACACTTCCTAGAATGCCAACTGCAGCGGCATTTGCACCCTGAGCTTGAGCCAGCTTCATGTTGGGAAACTAAAGATTTCAGTTCTGTTCCCTACACTTCTGCACTGTTCTTTTGGCTTCTCTCACCTAGTGAGATAGTTTTGCACGGAGCACAGGCAACATCTCTCTCTTTCAATTTAAGTGACAATAAACTGGGGACAGGATTTCCACCAAACAAAACCATGTCAGTCAATCTCTCTGTAAAGCGGCACACGCTGGTGAGGTTTCTTTTTAGCCCTTCCACTCCCTCCATGGGATGCCTGCACTGACTGCTGGGTCCAGTCCAGGATGATGTGTGCACTACACACCTTCTGCCTTTCTCCTTTCACCTCACCCCTTCTTTTGGGGCTGCTTTCCAAAACCACATCATGGTTTTTGGACTGCAGGCTCTCTGGCCCTGATGAGACCCCATGTCTTGCAGGGACAAGGCAGCCATAGGAAACTGCAGCAGCTCATGGAAATCACTAAACCAGATTTATGATCCTCAATCACTATCTGTCTTGGGGATGGGGCAGTTTTGCAGTTTGAGACAAAAGCTGCACAGGTAGGATTCTGTGAGCCAAGATTTGGAGGGAAGAGAAATCTCAAGTTTGGCTTTGAGACAAGAACAATGGTGATTTTTCAGAAGTGCTGTGGGTCTGACAGCTCATTTTCATTCTGTGGGGGGCTATTGGGAGTTCAGCTCTTCCAGAATCTCATGTTATTTGTCTGGGACCCTAGAAAGGGATGGGTTATGGACAGTTTCAAAAGTACCCAAGTGATTTAGGTGCTCATGGTCTTTGGCATCCAAATCCCTTTAGTGCTCCTAAAAATGACCTGAAGGACCCTAACTTGTAGGTCTCATTTCAGAAGACCATGACTTGTCCTCCCACCTCTCCTCAACAAAGATTAAGGCAAACTGCAGGGGCTAATCCCATCCAGATATGCTGGAAAGTACAAAACTGTCAGCAGGTACTTGGGGTCAGGGCCATTTGAGGGTCTTTGACCCTACAAAGGTGGCCCAGGACATCAGCAGAACTGCTGCACACAGGTGTTCCAGTTCTTAGATACAGGAAACTTCTGTGCATTCCCAAAGCTTTGAAAGTCAAAGGCCAAGCTGTAGCAATGCCAACTGGAGCATCAACACAACAAGATGAACCTTATTAAAAAAACTAAACTAAACTAAGCAGCTGGTTTAACTCCCCAGGGCTCCTGCCATCGCTGCAGTTATAACCAATGGTCAGTGACAGAAACTAGTTGTGCTTCTCATTATTTTAGGTTCTGAGTCACCACTACCCAATTGCTGGATTTATAAAGGAGGGAGAAACAAAACCAGAACAAATCAAGATGAGACTATGGACTGTCCAACCTCAGCAACGACTTCCCTACCCTCAGACAGAAATACAGGCAGTATTAAGGCAGCTTGTAGCAGTCTGTGTGTTGCTGTTCTTTCAGGCCTTTTGTCTGAAAAAGGACTTCAGATGCAGAAGACTAACCTATATCCCAAGCTCCTCTCTGCAGTGCAGCCTGGCAATTCCACATAACAGCTGAAAAAACTTCCAGGAAACTCTTTCACAAGGCTGTAACCTCTGCTCGTGGAGCTATGGTCAGGCAGCAATCACCTCTGATTTGGAAAGGCTACAAGAATACAGCTGTGCAACGTGTTCTATGGAGAGAAGGTGTTTAGTTATGCAGATCATCTTCCCATTTCATAATGACATTGCAACTTCCCCTTACAATCCAATTAAAAAAGGTTTTAGTACAACTAATCACTACTTTTAAAGCAGGAGAAATCCAATCCAAGTCAAAAAACTGATCCTGTCTATACCTGAACAGTCATCTAACACTGCCAGATCACAGCCAAAGAAGTATTTCTTTGGTGTTTTGCCCCATTTTTAAATGGAACCTCTCAAAGAACTGTGACCTTCACCTCGGCACATCTATAAACACAAAATACATTGAGAAGTCAGTTCAAAACATGCCTTCCAAATTTAAAGCAGCATTCATTTTCCTGTGGAAGATGGGGAAGACCAGGATTGTTCCCCCAGCCTGCTTTTGGGGACACTTTTACCATGTTCTTACTGAAGGGACAAGACCACCCCAGGCCAAGTTACTGAGTAACTGAGGGAGGAGAGTGGCACAGCAGGGCTCGCTCCTATCACAGGAGGCATCTCCCCCATTCAAGGACAGAGCAAATATTCCCCCTAAAATGCTGGAAGGGCAGAGAAATACGGAGAAAAAACAAGAGAAATGAACACAAGTCACAGCTCAGCCTGCTTCCCATCTACAGGAAGAAAATCCCATTACAGCTGTGGGCCATAGTGTACGCTTACAAGGAGGGTAACATTTTGACAGCATGAACAGGGTCTGAATTGTCCGTTCCGTTTCAGCCTCAGGGTTTTCTTGCATGCAAAACAAACCCATCTCCAAGAAACAGGAATCCCCAAAAGCCACACACCGTGCCATGATGTTACACCTACACAGCTGACTTGACTTCCTATTACTGATTGCAGGATCCAAATTATTCCCATGTATGGGTGCTGAGGTTTTGATCCCCCAATATACCAGCATGGCATATGAAAACTAGAGGCAAGCCCAAGGTGCTAGGTTGAGGTCTGTGGCTGACCTGTCCCTTCCCCAGGGTGTCTAGCTTAGGGGAAACTAGTTCAGGCTGACCCCTAAAAGGCAGGACAGTTCACCTCTAGTCTGTCTGCAGACACATCTCCATACACATCCCCCACACACAAACACACACCCCCCCATTCACACACCCTCAAGCCTCTGGCTTGCTCTGTAACATCAACCTTACATTTATTTACAGCTTAACTCTGAGAAATCTGTGCAATTTCAGCCAATCAAGCTCCCAACGAATCCTATATAGCATTTTTCAGTCTCTGCTTCACATTTAAACGTTGAATGTCTTTTTCAACCAACAAAACTGATGAGAAAAAGGTAGCAGCATTTATGAAAAGATGAAGGTTTCTAACAATTAAAAAAAAAAAAAAAAAAGGTACCATTATCCCATTCTGGAGCATTGATGTAGGGACTGAACAGAGAAGCTAGTGTTTGGATAGACTGTGCCACAAAATGGTAGTCACCTTTTTGTGTGCATCTTGGATCTGAAAAGGAAAGAGCACCTGAAACATGAACAGTCCTCGGAAGCATGTGCGCTTTTTGCTTTCAGTCGTGATCCTGGCAGAAGTGCGAAACTTGGTTTTTCTCTTCTCTTTTTTCCTCCTTTTTTTTTTTTTTTTTTTTTTTTTTTAAAATTTTTTTTTTTCCTTTTTTTTTTTTTCCTTTTTTTTTTTTTTTTCCTTTTTTTTTTTGGCAAAGTGCAACCACACCTGGTTACCACAGTTTTGACATGGCCAAAGGTGCAAGTGTGACGAGAAACCTCAAGTTCAGTTCAGGGTTCCCCTGCAGTTCTCAGAGCCACATAGACATGGGATTTTTACATCCTCAATGGGAAACTTGTAGTCATAGGTAATTTCCTCATTCACATTGATGTGCTGCTTGGAGTAGATGACAATCTTCTTCTGAGACTCCACCGTGATCACTTTTGCATAACAATTTGGCTGCAAGGGTGAGAGAAGAGGTAATGATTTAGGCTCCTGATGGCATGGCTTCCCAGCCTCCACACAATCTGACTCCCAAACCATCACACAATCATTCCAAACTAAAACAGGACAGGGCAGTCCTTTCCCTGGACAGCCTCAGCCAGGCTTCCAGAGTCTGGACCTAGGGGAAGCTGAGAGAGAGAGGTATAAAGCCAGAAAACTGAGCAGCCTGCCTTGTGCTCCCACAAAATATCCACATTCTGGTCATCTGTGGTGCAGAAAGCCTTCACCAAATTTGTAACAGGTTAAGAGCACCTCAGCTAATGCTTAATAAATAGGTCAGGCTTCAGCCAAGTCTTTGAGTGCAGACTGTTGCACAGCGCAGAGGGAAAAGCAGCTTCTCTACTTGCCAGGGCACAGAATACTCCCCCCATGTGGACTCTTGGAGACTATTCCCACAGAGTAACAGTGCTACAATCTGGCTTATTTTAAGGAAATATTTGTTAGACATATTTGAACAGTGTCCATTAGGGTCCCTCAACAGAGTCAGGAGGATTC
Organism: Ramphastos sulfuratus; assembly: GCA_013399055.1. Classification (NCBI taxonomy): domain Eukaryota; kingdom Metazoa; phylum Chordata; class Aves; order Piciformes; family Ramphastidae; genus Ramphastos; species Ramphastos sulfuratus. The sequence continues at coordinate 244,633 of WBNM01032319.1, read as the reverse complement.
TGAGTGTGTTCTGTCTTGCTGTGTGTTTCATTTCTCAGGTCTCCCAACCCTCTTTATACTACTTTAGTCTGCTTTGATCTGCTGCAGCTGATTAACATTTAATCATAATCCTGTGACCCCCTGCTACTTCCAAACATGGCCCTAATCAGTTAGCAAGGCCTGGGTGGGTATCTCAGTACGCCAGGGTACAATTGCATGCCAAACCATGGTACTCACATTGCAGCTGTGGTTAATAAACCTGGCAAAGTTCCCACATTTGGTGGCATCGATGATGGTGTCGTGATCAACTCTGAACATGTAACTGCTTCCGATGCCTTCGTCCTCGTATCGCTTCTCCCGCATGTCAGCAATGACCTGCAGAAACGCCAGGGTCAGTGATCTGTGAACAGAGATCTACAAAACACTCCCCTGGGCTGTGCTTGTGCCACTCAACAGATACATGATCCCGAACACCCCAAGAGAACACCTATCTAACTGAAAACACAGAAGTTCGGGATGGGTTTCTTGAAAGCTTATCTCCAAGTATCTGAGCGCTTAGTTTCTATGGGCTGTTAAAAATCCTGCCCTTGTACCTCCAAACCACATGCCAACCTCTGCGCAGCTCACAGTTAACATCTTATAGCAGAGATTCCAACCTCTGCTGTCATAAACAAATACTCCTTTCAGGGCTGCTTTTTGCTCAGATTTCACTCAAATCCAGCTTACCTGCCTGATGTTCTGACCCACGTACTCAATCACCATTTCATCAGCTGCAATGGGCTCCATTGCAAAAAGGCCCCAGTCGTGAATGTGGCTCTTGCAGAATTTTAGTTTCTTCTTCCGGAACTGCATGAAAAATATCCCAACCCTGCATTAGCCACAATACAGAAAGGGAAAGGCCATCCCTAGGTCCACCATCCATAGCATGCTCCAAACTACAAGCAGTGCTGGGGTACTTCAACCCAGTTTAGTTTCCCTTCTGTCTTGTGGTGATAGCAAGGCAAGAGAGAAGTCACAGGAGGTGTCACAGAGTTGCTGGACTTGGGATTTTACCACTGATCACAACTTCAGGAGAAGAGACCCTCTGAGGCCAGCAGTCTCTGCTCTGCATAAGCCTGAAGGTTCTGAGCAGCGCACAAGCTCTACAATCACCATATACTCAGTTACAGACAGCATCAGCCAGCTCATGTCTGCCTCTCACAAGTAAGCACATTGGACCAGGTGTCTGCTCTGCTCCCATTTCCTTCAGTAAATGATATACATTACACACTGTATTACATTATATGGAGCACAGGAGAGATGGGTACCCTTTGACCCTCTGGCACCACAGAGCAGTGCCCAATGATGAGATGGCCATCACCAAGGTGAGACCAAACTGGCAGGAGGACCCTGGCCTGGTCTCAACCTACTCCCATCCAGTCCCTGTGCAAAGCGGCAATTCACAGGGTGACCTACCTTGAGCTGGTTGAACTTGAGAAGGTCACTGTCACAGCTACCAGTGAAGGAGGAGAGGAGCCTGCGCTGCTCTGACCGCCTCTCGGAGCCAGCCCGGGTGGAAGCATGAGGTTGGGCAGGGATGCTCATACCCTGAGAGGACAAATGGGAGATCAAAATTGACCCAACACCCTGCAGCCTCCCTGTGAGCAACCCTTTGTGCCACAATACTTCCACACAGAATGTGCGGCCTCCCAAAACATCACACATCAAACACTAACACCTCCCTAGCTGCTCCAGGACCATCAACTCGCCACAGACGTGGCAACAGCTTCACCCCTATCCTTGCCAAAAGGCAGGAAGCACTCACCGTGCGTGACACCAAACTCCCTTCACACCTCAGCAGTCAGCAGAGGACGTGTCCTCACCTGTGTGTCAGCTGGAGGCTCCTCTGCAAAAGCTCGGCTATTGTTGAGGTATTTGAGTTTGTCCTTCTTGTCAATTTTGTAATAGCCTTCGCTCCGCGCGCAGCCTGTCACATGCTCCCGCATCCCATCGTCCCTCTTCTTTTTCTTGGGCGTAGAAAAGCTAGTGGGTGGGAAGAAGTTAAGGAGAAACACAGCCACCACTGGTTATCAAGCAAAACTTGCTATACAGCTACATGGAGCTAAGGCCAGGAGCTTGGAAAATAAGGTTTTGGGGGAGGTTGGAAAAAAAATCAGAATATTATTGAAAAAAAAGAAAACGTAGAATCACAGAATTGTCAGGACTGGAAGGGACCTCAAGGATCATCTAGTTCTAATGCCCCTGGCCATGGGCAAGCACATCTCACATTAGGGAAGCCCATGCAGAAAACCAAGCATGGTCTTGCCTTCTTAGCTGCAGGCTCTGGGAAATTAAATAAATAATTAAAATCTAAACATAAAAAGGTTAAGCCATCAAACCTGTTTGAGAGAGGATTTCCCCACAGCACCCACCAGGTACACAGAAAGCGGCTGCTCAGCCACCTGGATGCACATTTTCTCTGGTTTGAGTGATGTGCTTTTGCAACTCTCTGCAGCCACCTTGAGCCCTGAAGACACCACACTGATCTGAAGGCAGCAGTCACTCCCATCAGCCAGGGCTGTAAGCAGCAAAGATGGGCAAGAGATACTACTCAGCCCAAAGGGCTTGGAGACAGAAGCTGCTCTCACCATCCTCGGTGAATCAGCCTTTTCAGACCCTGAAGGGCTGTGCAGATGTTTCAAACTCCACTGTCCTGACCAGTCAGGAAAACCTTGCAGCTGGCCTGGCAAGCAGGCAGAAGGCACCCTCAGGTCATTTGCTTCTGGAAGGACAGTGGGTCTGTACTACTGGCAGCTTATTCCAAAAACACAGTCATGAAGCTAGGATGACAGATCAATCAAAAAAAATGCTCCCCATGAACTGTAACTTACCCTTAACACCAGAAAATTGAAGAAAAGGGCTCATAAAAAGCAAGAAGTGATAGATTTGAGATGAGGACACTGAGGTGTGAGTTTGCTGGGAAACAGGTGAACCCTACAGGTACTTTCACACCTATTGTGCAGCACAAGATGAACCAGCAAATGGCTGCAGATGTTTCTGAATGGTTTAAAGTGACTGTAAATGTGCTGTTCCAATAATCCTTATCAACAGGGAAACAGGTTCCACATATTTCCACTCTGTAAGCTGCCAAAAGCAAATACATTTAAGCTCGGGGTCACAGGCAAGCCCTGTCCTCAGCCATCCTCTTCTGCCTGTCACTGGCTTGGTCCCTCACCACTGCAGGGCCTCTCATTCCCACTTTGAAACTGGTTTGGTTTTGGAACTGCTTCCCCAAACAGGACACAAACTGAGAATTACTGGTGATGCACTTCATTTTTAGAATATTTCCTTTGAAGAATTTTAGAATCCCTCCTCCAAATAATTAAATAAACCTATTTCAAGACTGGTATGAACAGACAGAAAATGATGAATCTTACAAAATGGTACTTTGAGATGCAGAGAAAGAAAAAGATAAAACCACACAGCTCATCACTGAGCTCCACTTGCTTTTTGTTAGTATCATACTCTTGACTATTTCAAGTGGCTTGGGTGTTTTTGTTTTTTCCTTTCCTATCTCTCAGGGAGTAAGGGATGAGATATTTTAACTCCACACAACTCCTAACTGGAGACCGCGACTAGTGGCTGTATATACGTAGAGCCTTGCTCTGAGACAGCCTGTGAGTCCTAAAAATGCTCTTGAAAGATTCAAAGCCACAACCAATGCTGCGATGACAAGTTCATGGGTAATGCAAGAGGGGAGAAGGTCAGATCCTGCCCCACCAGCACGATCCAGTGCTCCTCACTGCAGCAGGAGCAGTACATTCCTCAGCCCAGCCTGGGGCTGTGGCTGTCCCCAATGCACCATCTCAGAAAGCAGGGCTTTGATTAGCATTTCGAACTCAACGTTAAAGCTGCTATCACCACTAACTCATCTTTTTTGGGCACAGATGGTGAGATTATTTTTACAGCAAGTTTTAGCCCCAAGTCAAAGCCCTGTTATGTGCAGACTAGAAATTCCACAGGCAGGCTAGGGAAAAAAAAAAAGAAAAGAAAATACAAGTAAAGACTCGTTTAAATGTAGATGGTAGCTTCTCAAACTAGTAAGGAAACCTCTCCAGAAGAGGTGCATACAGATTCTCCCTGCAGTCCTAAACTGAAAATGCAGCATAAACAGCCACTTCTGCAGTATTTTGGTATTGCAGCTTCGGGGAATAAAAAAAGTCTAAAATTCCCTGCTGATACAAGCAATTGCTATTCTAGCAAGCAAATGCTTCTTGCACCAGCCAGCTTAGTCTTTTACACCATAAGTCCTACACAGTGACCAACTTGTGCATCCTATATGGGTGACGTAACACAGATCACTAGCGAGAAAGGATATAAGGATGGAAAACCCAGAGGGTGTCGTTGAGCCAGTCCATACCATTGTCCTGCTGCAACAAGCGCTCATAGGTGATGCACATGAATTTGATGTCTTCCTCATCAATGCCGCCGTTCCAGATATCGTACAAAATGGTCATCTCCTCAAACTCGGAGCGTGGTCTGAACTGGGGTTGGGGTGGGGAATATTCAGGGGAAGGAATCACAGGGAGGTGCTCAGGTGACTTCTTTTGCCTTCGCCACTGTCTTTTAGGTTTTGCGTGAGCTTCTTCTTCCTTGAAGTCTTCATTCCACTGGTTCTCCAGTTCCTTAAATGGCAGCTTCTCTGCAACTGCCTCAGCTGCCATTTTGTTGTGGAAATCATCATTCCTGAAGTCCAGGGTGATGGCTTCAGGGTCTTTCAGTCCATAGAAAGCATCAGGATGTCCACTCAACAGCTCTTTGCCCACAGCACTTTCCACCAAGGCCACTGGCACAGGAGGAGGTTCTATGGGTTTGTCCGGGTACATATCCAAGGAGAGGACAGAAGGGGGTGACCGTCTTGGCCGACCTGGCCTCCTTTTGGGAAGAACAGAAGGTGGAGGTGGGGGAGGAAGAATAGAAGCACCAGTGGGTACTTCTGGTGAGAGCAAAACAGATTTTACATCTGCCTTGCATTCTTCAATGGGTATTCTTCCATCTCCATGAATGCATGGCAGGGCTGCTACAGGTATTGGCTCATCGGGTGGCAAACTCATGTCCATGTGGAAATCTGCTTGTGGGGGGCTGGCAAAGGAGATAGGGGAAGAAGTACTGTTCATGCTGAGTGTAAGGGAAGCACCAAGAGGCTCTTTAAAGGGTTTCTCATCCAGCTCATCCTCTGACTGTTTCTTGCCAGACAGAAGACAAGGAATGGTAGCACCAGCCTCTGGGAAAGTAGGCGTGAAATTGAAGTCTCTCCCAGGAGTCCGAGGAATGCCACTGTTAACACCAGGGGATTGGGATGGGTAGGAAAAGGGGCTCCCTGGGACTTGAGGGGAACTGAGGGTCAAGCTACTTCCCGTAAGGGGAGCATCACTTCCTGGTGTGGCTGGAACAGTGTCTGTGCTCTGTGACTTCGCAAGGGGGTGTGAAGACTTGGCCAAAATGTCCCGCCCAGGAGTCCTAGGAATCTCCTCTTCCACAGATGTTTTGGTCACCATTAATTGTTCGGGGCACTTCTCTGGAGGGACTAAAGATTCTTCCTTTCCAGGAGTTGACGGTAAGGGAAGCATGGAGGATGGCACCTTGTGGGCTGGAAGCAGAAGGGTCTCGGTCTCCGAGTGGATCATCACCTCCCGTCCAGGCGTGCGAGGCAGCCGCTCATCCCCTTCCGCTGCACAGGGCGGCTTCGTTTTAGCACAAACATCCACACTGCTGTCATCAGGCTTGCTGAAGAAGCTGCTTTTAGTGAGTAGAGGTTCTCCAAAGGCTGCCACTGGAGTTGAGAGACAGAGAGCCTCCTCCTCATCTTGAGATTCAGGCTTTGGACCCTCCTGTACCTCTGGCTCCAGTGTGGCAGTGGGTTCACACTCTTCCTCTGAAAGTGGGAGAAGAAGAGAATCAGGAGCTTTGCTTCCATGCAGTTACTTGCCACTTGTCAGTAAAGGCATAGTTTAAGAAGCCGCAATTACAGAACAACCCAATTCCACTGGGAGGCTTTAAAAACTCCAATGCTTTAGATTTTGGAGGCACAGAGTGTGGACTAATTAGCTGCTACCACAGACATCCCTAACGGACCATAAAAAACTTGCACTATTAATTTGAGGATTAGCTATGACACAGGCCAGAATGAAGGTTTTCTGCCTTCAAAACCCCTGACCACCTTCTGAGTAGACATGGAAAGAATTAGTGGATTGTGAGGGATGGATCATGCAGGAGAGCTGTCAGAACCCAGAGCTATCAGTTTTTCTAATGTGGGAAGGTAAACTAATTGCATGGCCAAGAAGAACTCTCTCTCCAAGGTGAGAGCAGTGAAGGGAGATGCTGAACAACGCATGAAGGAAACGGGAAACCCTTGCATCGAATGAAGAGACACTCAGATGGTATCAATGAGGCAATTTATATGTTGCTCTCTCTGCACCAAGCTCATTTGTCTGGAGTTTATTTACCCCCTTAGGGCCAGGGCCAAAAAGAATCAACAGCAAATCTTGTTAGGCAGCTCAAAACAACATTTTCAAGTGGGAGAGCAAAAGGAGGTGGAAATGCCTCTAGAGCAGAAAGGGAAACATTCCGCATTTGTGCTGAATGATCTGGCAAAGGGTCCAATCCCTGTAGCTCCTGCACAAGTGGGCCGGGCTGCATGAGAACAGTGCTACAGTTTGAGCTTGTTCCCACCTATAGGTAAGTTTGAGCTTACCTATGAAGTTCAGCCCACATGCCAAGGTGCTCAAATGAAGGGCTCCCTAAATTTGTGCCCTCCCTGCACACTCCTTCTAGAAAGGATCTGTGCAAATTGGTTCTTCTTTGCCTTGCCCAGTTTAGCATTTTGCCTCTCGAGAGCTTTCAGATTTTATGGCAGCCAAGGAGCGAGAACCTGTGATGGGACTGTATTTCCAGCTCTCCAGTCCTCAGATATGAGTCCTGCCTGAGGCTCACACCACAGGTCTCACCAAATGTGCCTTTTTGGCTCCAGCTTTTATTTCTTAATTCCAAGCTGCAGAATTTGTTAAGCTTTATGCATCTTGCTCCTGTTCTAGTAAAAGGTTTCTAATCTCCTCAGGTTAAATACAACTCTGTGTTGAAGATAATTTCACTCTTCCAGAAAACCAGAGAGTATCACTAATTTAAAGAAACTAAGCAAAACAGAAAAACACAAATAATAAAATTAGGAACCAGATAAAATTCTCAGACTCCACTCACCTGCCCCACAGAGCTTGCTAGTCACATACTGCTTCGCTATTAAAACAAAAAACAGCCACTAGTGACTCACTAAGCACAGACTCCTGTTCAGCTTTAGCAGCCATGGGTTTTCTATCTTGAGCTTCAGCCACCACACCATCCAGTCAGTCACCCTTGGATGATGACAACTGTTCAGTTCCCGTAGAGCACTAAACTGGCCCAGGATAAGATTCTGGATACAGTAACCACAGTATTTTTAGTAGCAGCTGGGTTGTGCAGAGCTCCTTACTAGGAGGGAAAGTTCAGCACAGATCTCTTTCCCTGTACAGATAGCCGCTAGCCTAAAGCCAAGACTGGCGGCAGTAAGAGAAAAAGGGAAATGCAAACCCATACATCCTGGATGCTGTGAGAACACTGAACTTGAAATGTGGTGAAAAATGCCAAACCACACGGAAGGGCATACCTGGCCTACAGATGGGAGACAGTTCAAGTTTTGTCTCCTGGTCTCTTTCCATAACCAAATGTTTCAGTGTTTCAGCAGCAATAGATGCCTCTGGGACTTCACCACATTCAGCTTCCCCTGCCTTGATTTCTTCCATGCCTTCATCTTTCACTGCCAATGCTGGGTCTGTGAGTCCCAAGCCCGCTGCATCCATGTAGTCATCCACAGGATACAGCTCCAAAATAGTCTCCCTCTCATCATCAGGAAGCTCCTGAGCAGCAGGTTCATGCTCTGTCTCAGCAACCATGGCTTCTCTGTCTTGATCTTCAGCCACCTCTTCCTCCACTTCCTCTTCCTCCTCCTCTTCTTCATCGTCATCCTCCTCATCTTCATCATCTGAGTCTGAACTTGACTCAAAATCAGAGGAGTCTTCACTTTCATCGGATGATTCAACTTCAGCCTTGGAAGATGAAGGACTTGCTACATCTACAAGAACAAATTACCATTAGTTCTGCTTTCTGACTTCAACAATCAGTCTACTACAGTACAAATATCACTTTAACACACTCTAACAGCATGGAAACAGCTTCGACAGCAGTGTGGGGGTTTGAACAAGTCGCTTCCCAATTTATTTATTTCGCAGGGACTTCCAAACCATATCTTTGGATGCTTACAACAATCACCATACAGTAGGCAGCATTAAGAGCAGAGCTAGTGCTGCTTGGCACCCTGCCCACAAGTCTCTTGGAGCTGTACTAAGATTTTCTGCTGTCTTCACAAGCAGCTTTAACATGTGGAAGTTACCACTTTCCAGAGCAGGAATTGATTGATAGAACAGAAAAGAATTAGCAGCTAAATTACTCCTATTTGAAATCTGGTCCCTTCTCCTGCCAGCCACATGTTTCATCAAAGAAGTACAAACTTAGGTAGCTTTAAGACCTCTGTGCCTCTGTCAAGTTGGGCTGAGATCACTCGGGTTGGAGAGCTGTTACAAAGGGACCCACAGTCAGAAGGACCATGGAAGCCTCACAGGAAACAATTAAGTGCATTATCTTGTATCAAACTGCCCTTCAGTAAGAGAAGATGCACAAACAAAAATATCAGCTTTCAAGTGCAAAATGCAGACCACAGCTGACCTGAAAACTATACTTGCTGCTTCTGTTGGAGCTGCTTACCCTCCTCAGAGTCCTGCTCCTCCTCTTTGTCACTTGTGTCTATGCCTGTCTCCTCTTCCTCATCATCTTCATCCTCCTCCTCCTCATCTTCATCCTCCTCCTCCTCTTCATCCTCTTCATCATCCTCCTCTTCCTCCTTTGCAAGACAGTATTGCCAAAATAAACAGTCAGACTCTTGAGAACTGGCTGTCGCTGACATAACCAGCAGTGATCCTCGGGGATGCTGACCACATAACATAAAGAGGGAATAACTTTACAGAGGTTCTCTTAGCACAGACCCTAAGAGGACAGCTCATTTTATAGAGGTAAGTTGGGCATCTGGAATTACTAGACCTTTATTTAATGACAGCACTCAAATCACAAACCAACACACCTTGCCAGGTGCTGCTTTCACCAAGCCTCCCTCTTCTTCCTGCTCCTCTTCCTTCTCTGAGGAAGACTCTTCCTCTTTCCCTGATGTCTCATCTCCCTCTTCTCCCTCGCTGTCAAGCTCCAGCGGCCTTGCTGGTCGCCGCCTCAGCCCCACTGTTTCTGCATCCTTCTTTGACAGGTCAGATGTTACATCAGAAGCATCCCTGTCCCTCTCCGACTCTGGTGAACAAAAATAAAAGAAAATTGCCATCAAATACCTTGCAGTGGAGGGCAGGAGTTGATGAGATAATGGAAACTTCCTCTTTGGGAAGATCAAAGTCAGGAGCAGTGTGCCCATATGGAGCATGAGTCCCAGGCTTACAAGAGCCTACTAATTTCACAGTGTGAGGGCAGGCCTGGGTGCAGGGTGTTGAAATGTCAAGGATGGCAAAATGTGGGTGGCTAAAGCTGAAGAGCTGTAGGTAGAGCAGTTAGGAGATACAGAATGACTGAGGTCAGAACAAGCGAGGTGAATTTAACACCTTAAGTGCTTTACAGATCCCTGCTTCTGTCCTCTCACTTCAAAACCAATTGTCAGTCTGAATCAACGTTATGGCATGACTGACTTGAACCCACTTTATTATGCCAAACAAACGGTATTGAAAGCTTTGTCTCATTATTATTCTTCCCTAATTCCACGACAAAACACTAAAATATTTTCAAATATTTTTTTTCTCATTAATAATTTACTTTTGTTTTTAAAAACGAATGCAGGGCAAACTGTCTCTTCTGTGCCTTCTCCCGTAACATATCCAGCGAGCTGCAGGCACATCCCTGGAACACTCCATGAACTCCTCTGAGCTCCCTCTACTGGGTGACCAGCCCTGCACTGGCAGTATTAAAATGGGTTATCAGTGACTCATAAAATGTGGCTCTTAAATTTTCTGGCAGTGACTTCAAGATAACTTAGTCCAGAAGAGATATCTCCCAGCTGATCAGCTTTGTGAGAAATAAAGCTCTGGCTCAGATCCTTGACTCTAACTGTAAGTGAGCACACTGCTGTGAAGTTTAAAAGAATTAACTTGCATGTGGCTTGCATCTGCTTTTGTGTTTCAAACAAATTTGCTTTGCAAACCTTCATCTTCATCATCCACAGATGTAGAAGGCCGGATTCTCTTCTGATCTCCTGCTGAGGCAGCTTCAGGTGGTTCCTTTCTTTTCACCTGAACAAAAGACACAATTAGCATTTCTAAAAGTTTAGAAACAGCAGAAATCAACCTCTTAAGCAAATTGCTACTGCTCTACTTTGCCGCAGTGACTTACACCCAGAAACCAAGGGCCACTTCCTCAGCTCTTGATTCCTTTATTTGTTTGCAAACAGAATTTGACTTCGAATGAAATTCTGCCCCTTTCATTTGCATACAAACACTCTGGGTACCAGCACGGTGCTTGTCATCACCAGGTACTTTGAAGAGGACAGAAAAAGCTCTTGACAAATCCATGTGCCAAGCTGAGATGCAGCAGAACAGAAAGGGATCCTGAACCTTTGACATCTTGAAGAACCTCAAGGAAGATTTATTCTAAATGAAGACTGCAGAATCTCTCTCATCCCAAACCTTTACTTGAACCTCCTGTGCATTCAAAATCTTAATTACAACGAAGCCTTCTACCCTCCCTCTCATTTTTATGCAAATGCTCTTTAGAAGGTGACCCTATGTTTCCAAGTCTTATTCTATAAACTCATAAGAAGATAATTTAACCAAACTTCAGGTGTCCCAGCTGCCAAATGGCAAGATACGCTATGCAAAGAAATTACTGTCCAAAAGCACTACAGGCATAACCATATTTTTACAGTCATGCTGAAACACCCTATCCTAAACACAGTCCCATTTACCTCACAGAGCAGGGACATCCCTTGCAGACAACACATGGTGATGTAAAGCTAAGGCTGGGGAAGAGGATTCTTGCTCTTACAGGGAGTTACAAGTGATGCTGTCAAAAGCAACTCCCTAAGTGAACCCAGAGCTAAGAGCCTGTAGGGCTTTAGGGTACAAATCTAGAGAAGTCTGTCCTCCTAATGCTCCTCTAGGGAATATCAGCATAATGAAGACAGATCTTTACCTTGAAGGATGGCAGCCGGATGGCCCCTCGTAATCCAATGCCCAAGCCGATTCCCTCATATCCCAAGCCCTCTCCTTTGTTCCAGTTCTCCAAAAGACAAGACGCGATTCGATCCTTTGGCTTTGGTTTTTCCTCCAGTTCTCCTCCAGACTTCACTGGAGTGAGAGATGCCTGCGACAGAGAAAACACATTTGAGAGGGGAAGCTTCCTGGGCAGCACACAAACTCTGGGAACAATTTAGGCAGTTGAGGTTTGTGGAGTATCACTGCCCAGACCAGGCATCAGTTTCTCTGAAGGCAAGGGCATCTGAAGATGCACCACATGGCCACACACACTTGAAGGGGAGAAGGTGCAACAGCTTCTGTCTTTCCACCTCCAAGAAGCCTTCTGATATACATAATTTAAGAAGTTACTTTCACAAGGAACTAAACCACTAAAACTGCTGGGACTCCCAGAACAGTGGCTTAGCATGAGACACCAAGTGATCTTGCATTTGGAGCCATCATGTTGGCAGGCAGCAGAGCAGATATTCCTGCTTCCTCCACTAAAACATGATCTCAGCTTCCTTCACATGCCGCTCAACATAGGTCAAAGTCTTTTGCAGTAAAGGACAAGGGAAGTAAAGAGACCCATCAGCCCCCATGACACATTTCAGGTCACTTAAGTGCTTGGTGTGGGGACCGCAGTGACCACCTTCCCAACAGTCATAATCCAAAGCAGATGCTAGAAGCAAGGTCTTAAAAAGGAAAGATGAAAAAGGTGCAAACATAAACACAGCCCATGACAGCACAAGGGAACACATTCCTCCACCCAGGCTGGAGTTAGCAAGTGGCAAGGAGCAGCTAGTGAGCAAAGGTCCTGAATTCCAAAGGGAAGCTGAAGAGCTGAGGCACACCACTATCCTCATACACCACCAACCCCAAACTCCTCTGTTTGCTTAGCAACCACAGCCCAGGTTCACAAAATCTGTCAGAAGGCTCGAGTCCCAAGAAACAGAAAAAATACTGAGGTGAAACATCTAAGGGCCCCCCTACAAAACTTGGTAACCAGTCACACAGCCTCATCTCTGCTCAGCCACAACAAATCTCTTTTCACGAGAGCTGAAGTGTGAAGGAAGAACAGGGATTCAAACCTCTACAGCTGTGGAGAGGTGGACAGTTCAGGGAAAGCATTGTGCACAGTGGCATACCATGCTATTCTTGAGTAAAGGGCACCAGAGGTAACGTTCACACACATCAGGAGTAGTGTAACACCAGCCAGTTTCTCCTACAGACACTCTCAGAGCTAATTTGCCAAAGCTGGCTGTAATCACCGAAGGGGAAGCATAAGCTCAGCTCTCCTGCTAATAAGGAACAAGACTAATGGGAATATCAAGCAGGGAATGCAGGCAGCAGCACTCTGTGGCCAGGAATGGCTGCCTATTCCTGGCACTCTGCTTAACGCATCTTACTCAGGCCTTCAAACCTAAACTGGATTCAGGAACAGGGAAAAGCTTTCCCTTAGCTCAGGTAGACAAGGTTCATGATACGTGCTGCCTTCCCTAGCAACATGCTCCTTAGCAGCTTTCACCCCATGCCTTTTCCATCCTGCCTGACCTAGGACACCAGCTTTGTCCTTGAGCCTTCCCACCTTCCACTTATGGTACGCTACTCCTTGGCAGTCAATCTCTAGCACAGGTTGATTCCTTTGATGAAAGATAGTGACCAAAAAAACAGAGAGAAAAGACAAATGGAAGCACAGGAGGTTAACAAGTGTGTTGCCTTCTTGTGTGTTGTTGAAGGTTCAAGGGTTGCCAACAGCATTGCTGGCCAGTCAGTGTTAAAAAAGAAACCCACAAGGGTTCCTGCTCTCATGCACGCCCACAAAGCCTCTGATCAAAGAGGGACACACCTACTGTAGGCAATGGCATATGGTGGAGCTCATGTGCTTCCAAAGATGAGCTTTGATCTCTCCTGTGAAATAAATAGGGCTGCTGCAGCTGATGGTCCAAGGATAGGAGATATAAAAGATACCTCTCCTTACAAATCTGCCTCATTTATTTCTAACAAACAAACATCTATAAACAAGCACATATGTTGTCTTATTTATATTTCCAAACCTCTGAAGATAACATAATTTCTTTCACTACTGACAATCAGTAAGGAGAAACATGAGGAGCTCTATTAAAACTATTAGAAAGGAGAAAATGGGGATGGCATAGCCTGTTTTGGAGGGTCGTTTCAGTTCAACGGTGTCTGGGGATCTTGGTTCTTTGTAGAAAAAAACAAATCAGCGTGATGGTAACATATGCGGGGAACTGACCTCCAGCTGCCACCAAGGCAGCCAGTTGGTTCATCCTCATGTGCCCACAGACACCAGCAACAGGGAGGTACAGTTTAAGCTGAACACTCAGACTTTATCCTCCCTTAGCAAAAGCAAGCAGATTATGACTGAGAAGGAATCCTGTCCCAAACCAATGTCAGAGGGCATCAAGTCCCAGCAGAAAGGAGGCTCTGAAATCTGTGAGACTTTTCTGCATGTGACAGTAATAGATAGCCTGGCAGAGACTTCCCCTGGTGGTGCCGTGATGCAGAGATGGTTCTGGCATTTCTGTTCTGCACAGAAAATACAAATGGTTTTCCATGCAGCACTTCCACATTTTCAGTCAAACTGTGGCAAGCTGCTGAGGTACAGTCAGCTTCCTAAAGTGGGTTGCAAATTGCAGGTGAGGGAGGAACATGCTAAGATCATAGTTCAAGATCTAAAAGAGCCCAAACAGCCAGTGAAGATCTGCCTCGACTTGCTTCTGCTTCTTCACTGTGGATGTGAGGCTTGAAACAACCTGGTCTAGCAGTGAAGATGTCCCTGCTCACAGCATGGGGTTTGGAACTAGATGACATTTTAAAGTCCTTTCCAATCCAAACCATTCCTATGATTTATGTCTGATCTAAAACAATTTTTTGGGTCCTTCAGTTGCTACTTTTGCAAGCGTCTGCTGGATCCATTTCCCTCTCTGGTCTGGAAACTCAGAGGTCTCCTCTAAAACTGTCAGCATACGCTCACTGGTAGGAGGCAGAAGCTCTGAGTATTAATCAGGAGGAGAGAGACCATGTTTCTCACCACACATCATGCCAGCCAGCTCTAAGCCACAGCAAATTACACTGTCATAAAACAGCTGTTAAGCAGCAGCATTATCAACTCTCTGAAAAGCCAAGATGCTCTCCCAGGAACTGGAGTTAGCATGCAACTGGCTTACAAAAGCAGGTGGTAGAGATACTGCTCTGAAAACTGGCATCTGAAACAGAAGATTTATCTGCAAGCTATGGTTTGGTTTGGTTATTTTTACAATAACTTACTGTAATAGCAATTTTGAGGCCTGCAGAATTCTTTCTACAGTGTTAGCTTTTTTGTTGGAAGTGACAAATTCACCACATTTCAGATCACAGAGCTGTTGGCTGGCTGAGGTGCACTTTAAATTGGCTGAGAAAGGATCAGACGATTCATGCAAAGCTGTTTTCTTAACTAATCCCTGGAACTCCTTGTGTATTTGGCCAATGTTCATCTTTTGAGTTTGCTGCTGCTGCCTGCATGCACTGGGGAGGCAGGAGGAGTACAGAGAAATGGAAATACCCACAAATCTCATCACAAAGTGGGGAACACAAAATAGGGGCTTGGTAACTTCAAACACGCCTGTTGTATCTGACTTCAGTTTTTTGGAGTTAAAGTTCAGCTTCCTTCTAGACATGAGAAGAACCTTGCACATCTGTCTCCTGATCTTGGGGTCATTTCCTTCCAAAAACCCCTTCCTGGAGACAGCCAGCAGTGTCCCAGATCATCAGAAAAACAAATCGGCTGAACTTTCCAAATGTCAGGCCCTGGAAATACTGCACTGAGGGGGGAAAGGGAAAGTAAATGAGGAGAATGGAATAACCCTGGGCTTCTGAGATGCAAGAGCAGCCTCCCCGCCACACCTGAAGGCCTTCCTGAAAGGAGCAATGGAGAGGACTCTCCAAAGTGAACATGCTCTATCTGTAGACACAGCCAGCCTCGTCCTGTGACTTCGTGAACTTCAGCATTAGCAGAATTGTCCACGTCCCCCAACCCAGTGGGGAAAGTCTGCAAACATACACCACAGGGCTATGGTGACACTCAGGACACCTAGCCTGTGACTGTGCTTGGGGAAGCAGTGACGTCCTTCAGATGTCTGCGTAAGGAGATTGCAACCCTCCAAAATACAGCTGGAAAACCAGCTCATCTGCAGATCCCTCCTGAATCACACCCCTTGCCAAGATCAAGGGAGTAGCCATGCTTGCACAATGTGCTGTCAAAGATGGACATGGTCTCTGGGACCCTTGAAAGGCATGAGATGCACTTAGTCCCAGAAATGGCTGCCCTGAGGTGGCCCCAAAGCTGTAAGGGGAGGAGGAGATTCACCCCAACACAGAGGGACGACACTGAAAACTAAACACGTCTTCCTTGGGCCCACAGTGTGAGACAGAGCAGCAGTTCACTCTGAGGTGAGCAATCAGGGCTCCACCTGTGTTCAAACTTAACTCTGCATGGGGTACCTCCATCAATGACTGGGAAGGACTACAGTTCCGAGCCCGTGTTCATGCAAAGGAGCATGAAGTGCCTGTGTATATGGAGTGATGCCATGAAAATAAGCCAGGTTTAATACCCAGGTGTTAACCTGTCCCAAGGCAGGTAGGTGCCTGCAGTGATGCAGCACCTTCCCAATACTTGCAGGCTTCCAGCACACACTCCTGCCACCTGCCTCAACATGAAGACTAGCCCTGCAGGGATGCATCCAACCAGGTGAGGCAACTGAAGTCAATTCCAGACCCATGCCATGGCCACAAGCACTATGAAGAGTTCTCCCCATGATCCAGCACACAGTGTGTGAAAGCCTACCTTTGCCAGACGTTCTTTTTTGTCCCACCAGTCATCAAATGCCCGAAATGCTACCACTTCGACCATCTTCCGGTTCAGGTCCCTTTTCATGATAGCCTTTAGTTCCTTCACTATGACCAGCAGGACTCCATCCACAGTAGCTTTGTGGGGATCTTCCTTCTTTGGCTCATAGCCTGGTGGTGGAACTGAAGGGTCAAACTTGGGCAGTGGTGGCCACTGCTGACCACGACCAAGAGCTGCTCCCATGGAGAACGGGCGGTAGGGAGGAAGATTCACAAACTGCATCCGGCCCGTCATGAAAGGCGGATACTGGTACGTGTTCTGTGCCTGCATCATGCGGCTCAGCATCTGAGTTTGCATCTGGAAGGACATCGGCATGCCACCCCACTGGTTGCCCAAGACACTTATCATATCCACTTGCATGACAGGGAACATGCCAGGATGGAAAGGAGGAAGCGGAGGTAAGATATGAGGTGGAGGGACCCCAGGAGGGGCAGGGAGTGGAGGTGGGGGGACGGTGACAGCAGGGTGAGTGGGTGGAGGTGGTGGAGGTAGTGGTGGAGGCATCGGGAAGCCTGGCTGTGGAGGTGGTGGAGGTGGAGGAGGAAGAGGAGGGAATCCTGGTGGTGGCAAGGGGGGGATTGATGGGGCCATCACAGCTGAGTTGCTGACAGAGGAGTTCACCACAATGGTTTTGGCACATTCTGCACTGGTGATGGGTGCGGGGTTGGTCTCGTCGTCAGAGATTTCCATGTCCTCCCCTGAAGAATGCTGACCCTGTAACAAAAGGGAGAGAGAAGGTGAGGGGCACATTCCCTTCACACTGAACACCACAGTGTTGGCTGCTTCAAACAAAAGCTAAGTTTAACACACGTTTTAATTGGGAACAGAGAAAAGCGAGCGACACTCTGAAAAGTGTCCATTGAGCAGCTGGTGCCTATTGAAGCTTTTCTTTTCCATGTTGGACCTCAGGAAGCAGAGAGGTAAAAGCTTTCTAAAAGAGCATCAGGACCAACTGAACAAAAACCTCAGCTTCTGTGGAACAGAAGGAACTGCTCCCGAGCTCAGCAAAACACACAACCCGAATGTCTTTCACTGCAATCTATGTTATCTCTGCATCTAATGTCGACAGGTGCTTTACACCAGGAATTTTTATTCCTTAGTTTTCACCATGCACAAAGAACTACCCTGTTTTTTTAATTATAATTCTTGGGCCATTTGCCATCAACTCTTAACCTGTAATTGTGGGAAGACAACACTTCCACGTGGTTGCTGATGGTAAAAGTTGTCCTGACTAAACGACAGCAATTCCCAGGGAAAGAAAAGAAAAAAAATGAGCAAACACCAAAATTGCCTTTAAATACCAGTCACAAATTCTGGGATTCAGGCACAGCATATGCCATGTGCCTGGGCAAAATGAACACTTTACTAGCCAAAAGAAATACAGAGTTACAGAAGACGCTAATCTAATGTCCCACCAGAAGATGCCTGCTTGCTTTGAAGTTTCAAAGCTTGATTAGGTCCCACCCAACAGAAAGGTGATACCAGCTAGTTTCATCCTCAACAGCAAACAGTCACACATCTGCATCCTATGTCCTACAGGCACTTCAGTCCTGAAGGTATCTCCAGCACAGAGACATAACATGTATGACTTTAACATCCCTCAGGTACCACTAAAACAAATCCTCTTATGAAATAGCAACCAAATACTGCTGGAAGGTGTATCCAACAGTTTAAACAAGAAACACAAATGGGGTTGACTTTTTATTAGTGAGATGTCAGCAAAGACAAGACAGGGTGTCAACTACCTTCTCCAAAATTATTTCTCCCATTCTTCCTTTTGTTCCAATTAAAATCATTAGAACCCACCACTCCTGTGACAGCAAACATCCCTCAGCTATTTTCAGGACTGAAAAGCAGAACCTCTCATCACAACCCTCTCTCCCATGCTTTCTACAAGCATGACTGGCTTGACTCCTTCAAACAACTTACCAAGCACTTCCTTCCCCACAATGGCTCTGCACAAAAAAGCCAAATGGTTTGCATGTTGCCACCAACTGATCTAAATAAAGAGCAGCCCCATGTTCACCAGCACAGACCAGAGCAGGGCAGCAAAGCTCTACCTCCACCGGCGCTCTCCCTTCTGCCCTGCATGCTGTGGGCTCCAGCCCACAAGGCAGCAAGACATCACGATCAAGTGGTTTTTAAGTGCCTCTCTCTATCTCAATCCTGGCAAGAGTTTTGGAACCTGCTGGCTGTTTTCAGCCAAATTTGACTGAATATCCCAAAGATGTTTACTGTTTCATGACAGCAGGTGCCTCTTCCACTTGCTCTCCCACTAGCGTCCCCAGTCTGAGAGAAAAGAGCTCATTCCTCATCAGACAGCGGAGAAGCTGCACTGTGGAGAGCTGCTGGGAAGCAGCTTTGTTGGCACTTCTTGTTCTGAAGCTGCGATTTGATTTTTAACCTGTGAATTTTGCACACGGGTAAGGGAACAAAAGCAAGAGCAGCTGAGCTGATGACTCTGCTATTAGTTGTAGCCATATGAAGCTGAGCAACCACAACTTATCCAAATCAAACTAAACGCTTCACGTTTTATCAAAGGTCATCTCTGCTACAGCAGCTACCACCAGAGAGCAGACTGAGCACAACGCTTGCAACAGCAGCTTTGCAAATCCTCCAGTCCTAGCACCTCCCCTCACCCTGGCTTCCCCGCATTCCTCTGCTGCAGCATGAACCCACAGGCTTGCACACCGCACGGGTCACCCCCAAAAAGCCACTGGTAGGTTTAGTAGTCGAAAAATGCTTATCAACCCCTCCACTCGACAAGGAGACCACCATTTACCCCCACAGAAGGGCTGAAAGTACGAGCATGGCAAATCCCACGGTGAGTGCTATCAAGCCCCTGCTAACAGTCTTGCAGAGGGGACTCTCCCATAGTCACTGAGGTGCTTTAGTTCATCTGCCCCTGCAGGGAGGTTCTCCGAGGGCTGTTCTGTACACCCTAAAATGAACAGCTAAAAAAGGAGAAGTAGAAATAATAAGCCACTGCACCTGAGTCTTTCCAAAGCTGAACAGTATCATCCGCTCCTTGAGCTGTCCACATCTGGCTAACATTTCTAAGCAGGTCTCACCCTCTGCATCCCCTCCCCAGCTGCTCTATTGCAGTCACGTCCCACGCTGAGGATGCTGGGCAAGGAGAGCACATTCTGCAGTTTCAACTACTGCAGCTCCAGTGAAAGAGGCAAAGAAAGAGCAAAGATGAGGACTGTGGTAGGTGTAAACAAGTTTCCCGCAAAACAGACCCCATTTCCCTGTAAGTGAACACAAAAGGCACTGTTAGATCACTGGCTCCAATTGCAAAAGCTGGATGACGCTGAAGGGCAGCACTGGGTAGGAAGCCAAGCTAACAAAGTCACCTTCCTATTTGCATTCATGTCATCTGATGGGGTACAAAGGAAAGCCACCCCATGAAGCCTCAGTTAACCAACACCAGGTAGTGCCATAGCAAGCTCCAAGCCACAAATTCTCCCTGAGCCCCTATCTTTCCTGCAGGATCCTGCTCCCTCCCAGTGTCACCCAACACCAGCCTGAGTCACTGCTCAAGACTGGTCTCTGGTGAACACATAGTACCAGTCTCAAAATGCCTGCTCAAGCCACCAGCCCAGAGCAGCCCATTCCAGCCAGTCCTACTGCTAGAGATGTATGTGCTCCTGCCTATCACCCAGAGTTGACTCCCATCTGTCAGCCTCAGTACCAAAGAATCTTGCTTGATAAGAGGTTGGTTTTCTGCCTTGAAGGAAGTCCGAGATTAAAAAAAAAAAAAAAGCTGATTCCAAAATGGCAGAGAGGTGGCAGGACCTGCTGGACTCCACGTTGTAGTGCAAAGTAGCTTTCTTCATTCATACATGTATTTTTTACTGTAGCTGAAATAGGAACTGCCAAAGCAGTAGCTAGCATTTGGGAGAGACTGAAGATTTAATTTTTTTAAATACTTCTGGTGCTCACATGGGTCTGCAGGAACCATCAACAGATTTCCTGCTTCCTACACTGCTGGGATGACGACTCACCTGCCTTGCACAGTGAACAGTCTGTGCTCCAGTTTTATCCCAAGCAAAATGGAGAGGGAAAGAGATTAAGCGGCAGGGAGAAGCAGATCAAAAAGACAGAACGGGGGGAAAAAAAGAATACACAAGGTTAGGAAAGAGGTCAAACCAAAAGCAGATCATCTACAAGGAAGTCTTTAAAGAAAGTTAAGAGGAATGAATATTTAAAGCGGATGAGCAGTTACAGGAAAGTCATATCAAAGAGAGGAAAACATGGGCACCAACTGAGTGAAAGCGATCAAGGTACAGAAGGAAAAAACAAGAGGAGACAAAGACCTTCTGTTTTAAGAATTTCTTTTCATTCATTTGTCTGAAGCCAGATTTACTGTGGTTGCTACCGAGTACCTCTCAGGGCAGAGTTGAAAAGCAGCTATGCTATCTTCCCAAAGAAACTGTCTTCTTGCTGGCCTCCCTCTTTGCCCTCACAAGGAGAAAAAGTTGAGCTGATCAGTGGCATACACACTGCTACGGGATGTCATGGCTATCACAAAAAAGTGTCAATCTGTCTTGGTGCTCACCTGCACATTTCTGAGGACACCTGCTACAATGCCTCCAGAAAACCTCCCTTCAGCCCACTGAGAGAAAAGCCATTTCCAACTAAATTAATTTATGCTGCCATCTTTACTTCACATTAATTAAATTAAGAGTTAGCAAAACAGGTATTTAATTATACGTGTGACACATTTTTCCAAAGGTGTTTTAATGATGTGAATTTGTTGGGAGAGATTTACATCAGCCTAACTGGTTATAAATAGCTTCATTTGTTGGTCACCTAACTGCCACCTTTAACACCAGCACAGTGTGTTTTAGCACAGAGCTTCTTAAGTGAAACGAACACCCTGAGATCTCACTCCTGGATCAGCCTGAACAGTGACAGGGAGGAAAGCCACTGAATGCAAGGTATCAGTCTTATTTCAGAGCAATACCCAGCACATAGCAAGTAAATGTTCATACCCTGCACAAAAAAGAAATTACATTGTAATATCTGCATGCATCCTAGTAACTGCATCCTAATATCTGGAAATGCAATTTCCAGATGTGAAGACACTGTTCTCTCCCTGACCCAGAGGAGCACCAGCACTGTGGCAGCAGTTGGGAGCTCCTGGGTACCTTTTCTGGGAGCCACTGGGTACCTTTCCTAGGTGCAGGGGAACTTCACATGCTTTCGTGTCCTTTCAAAAAGGCCATCTGACAAAGAATTTACTCAGAATCTCAGAATGCACTTTGAATACCATCAGTTTGCAGGTAATTTCACTTAAATATTCTGCTGGGTACAAAGTTGCTTGTACGCGAGGTAAGGAACCTGTACAACCAAATGCAGCAACTCCTGTGACAGCCTGGCTGAGCTGGGGTGCATCAAAATAATGAAATGCAGGATCGATGGCATTCAGCACAATGAAAGGTCATTAGCTTAAATGAAGCGAAGCATCTCATGCTTACAAGAAGCAGCAAACCTTTAAGCCTGCTGAAACTTGCACTCACAGAAACCAAACAGAACAGATAAATTAATTCTAAGCACTAAAACTTCCAAAATTCCATATTTAAATACTGAAAATCTTTGTAATTTAAAATATTAAGAAGCAGCTTTTCACTAAAGCTAGAACTACACCAGAAGTGGCTGCTGGGCAAAGCACTTTCATAACCTGGTCAAACATTCATCACTGGGTTTTGGATCAAGTCCATCAAAGAGTCTAAAAAACTGTCAGGTGAGCAAGAGTCACCCTTTATCCAAAAAAAAAAAAAAAAAAAAAAAGGGAAAGATAAGTGTTCAGAGGACAACTGACCAAACAGGTCACCCAGCAAATGGC
This sequence comes from Ramphastos sulfuratus, assembly GCA_013399055.1. Classification (NCBI taxonomy): domain Eukaryota; kingdom Metazoa; phylum Chordata; class Aves; order Piciformes; family Ramphastidae; genus Ramphastos; species Ramphastos sulfuratus. The sequence goes on along the minus strand of WBNM01032319.1, from coordinate 222,546 downwards.
TGGTGGAGTTGAGAACAGAATCCAGGTCCCTCTGACTTCCTATTCCTCATCTCTGTCTGCCTCCCTGTGCTGAGCCTACTCTGTGCTCACTGCTGGTGCCCATACTGCATTTGACAGGGCAATGGCCCTAGAGCAATGAGTTGTGATCCCAGGGTGAAAACAGCCCAGGTTGTCTAATATACAACGCTATCCCCAAGCTCCTTCAGCAGAGCACGTTAGAGAACTGCTGCACGTCTTACAACATTGTCCAGAGCAACAAGACAAGGATGTAAATCAGCCACCTGCAGCTCTCCTCACAGACATAATTTCAATGAAAAATTCCTTTAAAGGAATACAAGAAGTCCATTCCACTTTGGCCCAGAGAATCCCACTGTTTGCTAACACCTCTTGCTGTGCAAAATCTACCTATGGGAGCACAGTGAGGGCTTCGCAGAGAATTGATTTGGTTGGTTTTCATCTGCTTTCAGCTAGGGAAAAATTTGCAGGTTCCACACGTTCTTGACAAAGCATGTAAAAAGCCATGCTTCCAAACTGTCCTCTTGCTGAGAGGGCAACACTCGTGCATGATGACATGGCAGAGGGACCACACTGAGCGCTCACATCTCACAGTATCAGGCATGAAGAAGGCAGACTCCATACTGTATTTACAACCCCAGACAAGTATTTTTGCTTTGCTAACTATAATTACAGCTTTCCCTCTAAAAGAATACAAGGGTGGTACTTTGCTGGTGTTGCAGAAGTGGAGTACAGAAGGACAGAGCTACCCAAGGTGGTTTGCCAGCAGTTTAGCTACACCAGCAAAAAAACCACAGAGCAAACCGCTGTCGGCACCTTCCCGGGTGAGCTTTCAAGCCTGTTCAGATAACCGTGCCACTACCAGTGCTCATAGTGGCTCATGTTGGCCAACACACTGCCACCGCAGCCTGGATCCACGCTGAAGTGTGTTTACTGCCTCCTCCCCGGGTTGGTTAATCATGTCTTTCAACCTCCTTGGGGCAGCTGAGAGAGCACCCATCCTGCTGCTGCTGTCAACGTGCGATGGTAATCACAGCGGCTTTAACTGGGACAAAGACAGCTTTCAGGTGTGTTTGCACTATAATAAAATGCTCAGCTCAGTAACAGCCAAATAGAAAGATTAACATATTACAGATCAGTGATTTTAAATGTCTTCAGCAACATGCATTTCTATCTCAAGAACAGAAGACTGTAAGATTTTTATGTAGCTATATATTTATAAAGCACTTTGCAAACCTAATTTGCAGGCAGAGGCTGCAAACGGAGCACAGAAGAACATAGATTAGTGATGGGATTCATCTCTGTGTCCCACAGAAAAGGGCACAAAAAAGGCTACAAAGGAGCAAGGATGTTTCACTGAAGGAGAGATGTTACTTGAGTGTTTTGGTTTCTTTATTATCAATTGCTAAATTATCTCTCACTACTTGAAGAAGATAATTCAGGCTCTGCGAGATGACAATATCCATACACTGTCTTGGCTCAGACTGTGTTTTGGTCTGGTCCTTATTAGCAACTCTTCTTTGGCACAGACAAATCTCCCCACACCTACAGGGCTGCAGAACGAGTAAAACAAGTGACAATAATATTTAAGTGCTCATCATAAACAAACAGCACTGTAAACACCAGCCTAATTTATGCCACTTTCTTTTTCTTTTCTAATGTCTCAAGATGATAACTCAAACCACGAAGGAATAGAGGAAGAATTCCCCAGAAGTCCCTGTTGGTCCCAGGACAGGGGGATGGGGGTGAGGAAATGCCACCATGGTGCTTGTTTGTCTCACAGTGTGCTGGTTCCTAATTAGACCATCCTGCACATGGGGAGATGCCACAAGTTGGGATTTACAAGGCTGTGAAGAAGGAGCTCATCTGGGCTTTCAGGGCAGGGCAGGAAGGGCTCTTGAGAGGAGGCACATGGAGCTAATGCTTACATGGCGAAAAGGTCTCCTCCCTCACTTTCAGTGTTTCCTGACACTAGAAACACGAGTAAATTGACTTGTATTTTAAGGACAGCAGGAGAGCTGGAAAGCTGCCCAATGGTCCATGCCATCATTAGAAAATTTAGTGACTTAAGATGACAAAATGAGCTAAAATGACTCCAGCATGATGGGCAGAAGTGCCAAAGGCAGAGTCCCAGACTCATGCAAATTTGCACTACCCATTTCCTGCAGGTCCTCATATTCATTGAACATCTGAATAGGTTGTCCACACTTCAAGGCACTGTTTACGACTTCAGAGGGGATTATCCCCTACCTGTTCCCCACAGGACAGTGGAATAACATCAATGTCTCCAAGGAAAGGAAGGGAGCAGTACCTCTGAAATCAGTATTTCCCAAAGCAAAGCCCCTGATGTGACATGGGGCATGCAACAGTAAAAAAATCCAACCCCAAACCAGGAGAAAATAAATGCAATAGAACAAGAGGAGTTCACGCTATTTGCACTTCACTGTACACAGAAGCTCTGTGCAGAAAATTATGCATGGATTCCTCTTCCCAAAAATTGAGATGGATCCTGGAGTAAGAAATACTCACTTAGGCAGCTTCTACACATCTCCATGAGGCTAAAATACTTATTTTATTTAGCAAGCAATCCCAGGAAGGACAAATATCTCCAAGTGAACAAAGAGGACAGGGATAAGAAATAAATGCAATGTGATTAGTGGTCTAAGGAAACCAGATCTCCACTGATCCAGAAACAAGACAATTTGAGAAATGTGATCCCAAAGGGAGAAGACTCAACCAGCATTCAGTACTTTCAAAAATTCATTCTCCTGGCAAGAGAGAACCATGCTTCAGTTTTCAGCATGACTTTCAAGAGCCCACTCCAAGAGCTTCCTAGGATACCAACCCTCAGAGACATAAATTAAACCAGTGGGAAAACAACTGCCAGGCTGGCCTCAGCAGAAAGCCTGAAGAGATGAATCAGCCAAGAGGGTAACAACTTGTGAGGGGGTTTGCTCTGTTTGTTAACAAGTGCACTACTTTCCACAAAAGGGCTGGTTTAATTCAGGTCTTTCTCCCTTCTGAAAGGCAAAGGAGGCTCTGAACTGCAAGTTTCATGGCATATGATGTGGTTATACTGTTCCTTTTGGCAAGGTCACTGAAGAAGGGACATTTGGAGAAGCCAGATATTGCTTCTGGGCTTTCAGCAAGCACAAGAGACTCTGGTGTCTGCAGGGACAGCTCTAAGAAGAGTGCAGGCTAACATAACATCCTTTGGGTCCGCATTCATCAACGGTGAGACTGGAAACTTCCAGAGCCCCTGACAGCACAGATCTGAGCCAAGACAAACGTGAACATACGACTGGGAGGGATCACAAAATACAGTGAGGGTATGAAATGGGGAGTTCAGTGCCTCCAGCCCATGCGTGCCCCGGTGTGCAGCTTGTCTGGACAGTTGCCCCTTCTGCATTATGTGGACAAATTCGAACTGGCAGGGCGAATGTGTGCCAATTCAGGGGCTGCGTCATGTGGCCATAGTGGTTTTCATCACATATGGAACACCCTAAAATTGGATTTACCATCTCATGGAACCATGGCCTTTTCCCTCAAGTCTTAAGTAGATCTTATTAAGAGGGGAAAAAAAGGTTTCTTTATGGGACAGAAGGAGGAGATAGGGAAAAGGAAGGAGGAAAAGGGAGAGGAGTGTTAACATTGGGGAGCCATGTAACAAGGCAGGCTCTTTCCACAGCAATGGTTGTTCTGGTTTCCTTATTTTAGATGGGGGAAGGGACAGCTAAAGAGCTATTTGCAATCTAACTTCAAAGGCTTCAGTCGGCTGGGAAGCTAAGTCATGCATAAAAGGATGGTAGAGTGGCAAGAAAATACCCCCTACAGATAAATTAGTCAGGGAATGTTCTCTGCTTCTCCCAAAGACTTTCAAACAGCCAGACTGGCTTTACCCAGGTAAAACCCCTTTCAGACACCGGGTTCAGCGATGCATAGTCCTGGGAACAAGTCAGCCAAATCCAACAGAGAAAGGCATGGTAAGCATGCAGTGGGCTTCTCTGTTGTTTTCTGCCATCTCAGCTATTATCAGTAGATTTTATTCAAAGGTCTGTCCACACACAAAAGATGCCGAGCTCAAGGCAGCATCTCCCTCTCTAAACATGCAAGGAACTTAGAAGAAATTATACAGTATAGAGAGAAATATTTCCCAAAGGACTCCAAAATGCTCTGTTCCATTCTTCACACTGCCATGCAGGAATGCACCCAGATTTCTAGAGAATGGAAAGTACTTTACAATTGAAGATAAAGACAGGAATTGGCAACATTAGATCAGAGTCCATCTACGAGTGCAAAAAATTGTGCAATAACTGAGTGTGCAGAGTACACTGATACCTTCCAGATCAGTGCCAGGCGGGAGCTCACACACCGTGTCCTAAGCTGACCCTCATACTTACACCTTAGGTCAAATGGAACCATGAATCAAGATCTTGCTACCAACAGGGCAGTAAGAAAGCAGATAAGCTTGGAAAACATTCTAGCTTCCCAGCTGATATTAGCGTATTGAATAGGCTGTACACATAAGATATTTAAACAAGTTTTAATCATCAAAACTAGGGTAATCTGATATTCTTCCCCTTTTAGGTACTACTACTACACGCTCAAGTATCAGAAATCATGTGGCTGTTGTTATGGCAGCATTTGCAGTGCTCTGCTCAGTGGTCTCTGCGTTTCTAGTGTTAGTAGCAATGACAGTTTGGTTTGCAAGACCTGGATGTCAGCAATGTAATCTGTGCAACACTGAGCTTCCTCACAAGGGAGATCAGAAATAAAGGATTTGAGGCCTTGAATAACAAAGGGCAAGAGGAAAAAAAAAAAAAGAGCTTTTGTTAGATCATTCATCAGTATCATCTTTTAATGCTCTTCTGCTCACTGCCTTCTGCTCACAGACCCCAGGTGCCATTAGTACACCCCGAGGCAGCACCTCAGACACTTGCCTTCCTTCTCAAGAGGCACCCTAAATGATGAGCCTGGTATCTCCCTCCCTTCTCCAGGAGCTTGAGCTATTCATGCCCTGGATTTCTCGGGTGCAGTCCTGATCTGTCCACACAGCTGGGAAGCAAAAAGCCTCAACTCTTTTTGGCACCTGCAAGAAAGCTCAGGATCCTGTAGCTTCCGTCAGAAGTAGCCCATAACTGCCACTTCCAAACAAGTACATTTTTAGTGTCCAAACCATGTGGAACGAGCAAGCAGCAAGAGTCAAAGTCCTGATTTTCATATGAACCTTTTCCTTTTCTGAATATTTTTGCTTAGACTTCATGAGTCACCCACTGCTGGCCTGGAAGGTCACGCAGACTTAGGGCTCTCTCCTCCCAGGAGCTCTCTTCTATCCCAGTACCAGCTATTTGAGAAGAATAAGAGAGCATGAAAGAGGGAACATACCATTAATAAGGTGTTTAGGACTTTGTTACTGTCTTAACTGCAGTTATGGTGGCAACACACTATGGTTTCAAATAAGGAAACTTGTGGCCTTCTACTCAGCTACTGCCAGCATCCCAGAGCAGGATAAGATGACATCTGCTGTACTTCTGAAACTCCCAGCAAAACTGCTGCAGAAAGATCCTTCAGCCAGTCCACCTGAACTGGACTGTGTGACAAAAAGCATTTGGATGAAGACCACACTGCAGGTGGTCCAAGTGCTTAGGCCTGTTGGGATGTCAGAGTAGAGAATGACCCTAGGAAAGGAGAGGCTCAGGATACAAAAACTTGGCTGCAGCCAGACTTTGCAGCAGTGACCACAAATGATGACTGGCACCCTAATGAGCTTAGCAGGCTTCACTCATCTTCCAAGCATTACAACACAAGCTAACAAGTCCTTCCCAGCAAAGTGCTGTAGATGCATTAAAATCCAGCTAAACTACAGGAGATGCTTCACTCCAAGGAGCCTATTTCAAGCAGCTAAAGAGGTTGAAATGTTGCTCCTCAAAATGAAGGGTGAGGCCATCAAGGAACAGCTCCCCTTCGGTAACATTTCCCTTCCCTTGAGGATCTTTTCTCCAGAGGCATCTTGAAGCATGCTTTATTTCCTGCTTAGATTTTCCTTCTTCTGCTCTACTCTAGTTTAACAGAGTGCAGTCAGAGGGGAGAGAATCAAGCACATCAGCTGAGGCACATAATATATTCATTAAAACATTAAAAATATTCCTTGTTCTAAGACAAAGCCTAAAGCAATATCCAGCCAGAAATACCTTCAAGTTGTCCCTCTCCAGGACTTCCTCAGTGAAGGAAAGGCAACTTTTTCCCCACACTCTCTCAGGTGACTGACACATAACACTTATGGCTGCCAACTGTTGACTGATTCTTTAACAAAGATAATCTCTGTGCAGGACATTACATTTCTCATGGTCTTCTAGAAGATAGAAAACTTTTGTTATTAAATCATCTCTACTATATGCAAAATAAATTGTGTAACCACAACTGCTGTAAATTACCAGAGTAGAAACACCCAACAGCTGGGCTGCACTCCCACTGCCGTTTGTGCAGGTATAAAACATTTCAAAAAGAGACAAGGGATGAAGTATGGTGGTTTCCCCACCTGTCCCCTCATTATCAAGCAGTAGGTTTAAAACAAACACACAGAAACGCTTTTCACCTGGAGCAAAACTCAGCTGTGCACCTCATGGCCACAGGATATTGCAAAGACTCAGAAGTGCAGATGGGTTTAAAACTGGATTAGACCTCTGTGGAAGATAGGTCAACCAGCAACTACTGAACAAGATCACATCCTGATCTGCTGCTCACGACTAACAGAAGGATCCCTGAGGAGCACCACCACAAACAGCCCTGCCACTGCTGGAGGTTTTGCATGGCACAAACTGCTCCAACTCCCCTGCTGAAGGTCTTTCAGTACCTAGATGAAACTATGCAGACACCCAAGGAATGGTAAAGACCTGCCTTTTCCTTGGTTACTCAAGAGTTAGTCTAAAGTCTCTTTCTGTTCTCTTGCAGCAAATCCATCATCCAGCTCTACCACAGATGGCTGCTGGAGCAGAAGGGCTGTGCGCACACAGGCAGAGCAGTTCAGAAGGAGATTCAGCACCAGGAGACCTGTGCTGTGCTCCTCAGACTGACCACCCCAGTCCCCAGGTTCTTTCAGACCTCTCCATATTGACTTATTTTACTCATTTTCTTAATACTTGCTTAAAAAGCTTTGCGAAAATGCTGAAGATGAGTGCAAAGCCCTGTAAGAAGCACACAGCAGTAGTGCACCTCTACAACCCATACCTGAGCAGACAGAACTAGAACACTCTCAACCACACCATTCTTAGTTTCACTTTTTAAAGCAGCTTTTCCATGAGATTGGTTCATGAGTTTGAAGTTACCTGTGTCTTTTCAGTAGTAACCTGTCTTTTCAGTTAATTTAAAGAGCTATGTGAAATGGTGAGAAAGGCACAAAACCAACCAAATATGGCTCTGTGTTAATGCACTCCATGCACTGTTCACTGCTTCAAGGGACCAGCTGGAAACCACGGGCATCTTAGGGTTCTTTTGGCAATCATGCAGGAACAGCTGGCTTAGTGGTCTGGAAGGAATAGTTTTTTACTTAGGATGGTTTAGCCTCAGCACCTCTGGAAGCACCAGAGCTGCACAGTAATTCATATACCACATAATCAATACATCTCACTTACTGGATGTGATGGTAAGGTTGTGCCCCACCAGAGCAGTTAACACTGTGTAGTGCTCTTGGTACCTGAGTTCAGTTAAAATAGTAAAAGTACTGCAAAAACTGGGTCATAGCAAGAGTCCAACAATCATTCTTCTCACAGCTCAGTTTGTACGTTTAGCCCCAAATTCACTTCCAGTAAGATCTAGTCTTCATACATGCTCCATCCCAATTCAGAATTCTACAGTCTCAAGTTGCGCTGGGGGAGGTATAGGCTGGCTATTAGGAGGAAGTTCTTCACAGAGAGAGTGATTTGCCATTGGAATGGGCTACTCAAGGAGGTGGTGGAGTCACTGTCCATGGAGGTGTTCAAAAAGACTGGATGAGGCACATAGTGTCATGGTCTAGTTGATTGGATAGGGCTGAGTGATAGGTTGGACTGGATGATCTTGGAGGTCTCTTCCAACCTGTTTGATTCTATGATACAGACTACCATGAGCAACCCTTCTAATTTTTAAAGGCATAGTACAACCTAAAGTTCAGGTTTTCATTTGTTTGCACATTGAAAGCAGATCCACATAAACCCTGTCAGAACAAAGACAGAGGCCACATGGAAGCTACACCTACCACACAGTGGATGACCCCAAAAAAACCACTGCAAACCCAGCTATGCAGTTTCTTGCATCTTCTTTGCCTGCTTCCCCTTCTCCATGACCCCACAGCAATACAGAGTCAGTTGAGCTGGCCTACAAAATCCACCCAGTCCCCCCCAAAGGACTGTGCACCTACAGCCTTGTGCCACAGCCCTTTTGTAGAACACGTGTCCCAGCAACAAGCCAAGATAAAGTCACACAACAAGGTTTCCTCAAGTTGAAGTCTGAGTATCCAGTCCAGCAGGGAACACAACTTTGTTCTGGAGTCCTGCAGCCAGGCTGGGTACTCCCTGCATGATGACAGCTTCCAGGGAATTTAAAAGCAACTCCAGCACCAGGTCTCCATAAGGGCTCTGCTAGGGCCAGTCTGCCCTTTGCCACCAAACTCACACCACCTTCCTGCCTGCTTTTCATTGACCTGGAATATGTATGAGGTTAGCAAAACCATCTGCTGTTACCACTTTTCTGATGTAATTCGGGAGATAATGTCCCACCTGTCATTGTATTAACAAGGAAATAAATTCACAGAGATTTCAGTATCAAGATACAGCCTTTATCACAGTATCACACAGTATCACAGTATAGCAAGGTTGGAAGAGACCTCAAAGATCATCAAGTCCAACCCACTACCACAGACCTCAAGACTAGACCATGGCACCAAGTGCCACGTCCAAACGTGCCTTGAACACCTCCAGGGACGGTGATTCCACCACCTCCCTGGGCAGCCCATTCCAGTGGGGAATGACTCTCTCAGTGAAGAACTTTCTCCTCACCTCGAGCCTAAACCTCCCCGGGCACAGCTTGAGACTGTGTCCTCTTGTTCTGGTGCTGGTTGCCTGAGAGAAGAAAGCAACCTCCTGCTGGCCACAACCACCCTTAAGGTAGTTGTAGACAGCAATAAGGTCTCCTCTGAGCCTCCTCTTCTCCAGGCTAAACAATCCCAGCTCCCTCAGCCTCTCCTCATAGGGCTTGTGCTCGAGGCCTCTCACCAGCCTCGTTGCCCTTCTCTGGACACGCTCAAGCACCTCAATGTCCTTCTTAAATTGAGGGGCCCAGAACTGGACACAGTACTCAAGGTGTGGCCTAACCAGTGCAGAGTACAGGGGGAGAATGACCTCCCTGCTCCTGCTGGCCACACTATTCCTGATGCAGGCCAGGATGCCATTGGCCTTCTTGGCCACCTGGGCACACTGTTGGCTCATGTTCAGGCGAGTGTCAATCAGTACCCCCAGATCCTTTTCTGTTTGGCTGCTCTCCAGCCACTCCGAGCCCAGCCTGTAGCTCTGCATGGGGTTGTTGTGGCCAAAGTGCAGCACCCGGCATTTGGATTTGTTGAAAGCCATTCCGTTGGACTCTGCCCATCTGTCCATCTTTCACACACATCTCCACACATTCAACCAGAAGATTGCCCTTTATGTTTTACTGTAATTTGAATAATTTTATGCAATGCTAGAGATTTTAATATTTCCCAAGAATTTTTTTCCTGGACAATGCAAAATGTTTGTAGAACCATGATGATAATAGTTACTTGCATTTATCTGCATCCTTCAAAAACAGTATTTCAGTTATCTGCACTGGAAACTCTCATTCACATCTGCTGACCAGAACACCACATTTGGCAACCGCTTAGCAACAAGAAGCAGATTGGAATACTCTTCCCAGAGCTGTGAGCCAACATGAAACCAGCTCCTGCTTCCACCAAATAACACTGCTAGTGCCTGAAATACATCTATTTTGTTTTGCCTGGGACATGCAAGGCACCAGAAATAACAAGCTGCTTTGGGAGAAGTGAAACCTGGAAAGAAGCCGCCTACTTCAGCAATCCATCCCCAGGCTCCAGAGGGAACGTCAGCCTGACATGTGCAATGCATGTTAATCCTGCTCAGTGGGAGGAGAACAGACCACTTGGACATCAGCACAGAACTATACTGCTCACGGGTAAACGCAGCTCCTTTGGGGAAAAGATGGATGTAAGAAATTGACTCTCACTTCACACCATCCACAAAAGCAGCAGACATCTGACAACTTGATCAGGCCAGCAAAGGGCTGCTTCAGATCCAGGAAAACCAAAAAAAAGTCTTTCATGTCAACCAACCTGCACCATTTTCAGCATTCTTCTTCCTAAGGCCCCAGGCCACTGCATTCATTGATACAGGGAATTTGGGCAGTGGTGAGCCTGAAGATATACCACCTTGAATGTGGGAGGAAAAGATGGTAAGGATTGGACCCTGGTGAGATCGCTGCTTCTTCTCTTCCCCCTCCCTTTCTCATTTTTCCTAACGATCTCCTTGCCTTTACTGCCCGATATGGAGAGAGAGAGAGATACTGGGCAGAACACAGCTGAACTGGTCAAAGGTGTGTGATAATTGCACTTAGCACACAGTTATCAACTCCACAGAACACACGTTCAGAGTGGCAGCAAATCCGAATGCCACTCCTAAGATGAAACACCCACAACTCAACAAGTGAAAACTGGAAGTTCTGCTACAGCTATCTGACCCTTTTGCAACCAAACCTCCAAACCATAAGTACTGCTGCCAGCTTCAAGTTCCAGCAGCAGTTTCGCTTCCTCCCCATGCCGTGCCTGTGCAGTGCTCACACTGCCCTCTATGAAAAGAGCGATTGCCGAAGCCCAAGCCGCGAACAACTTCCTCTACTCAAACTGCTCCTGAAGCAACGTTTTTGCAAAGCCTGGAGGAGTGAACCTATCCCAACCTGGGGAGAAATCAGAAACCCCAATTTGCCAGGTTGTTATTTTATATGCATCTTGACCTCACCAGGCCTGTTTGCACTGCTGGAAACTAGTGAAAGCAGACAGCAATTTCATTTTAGCACTAAGCAAGTTAAAAATATTTTTAAATCCTTTTAAAACTTTTCTCTTTTTTTTAAATACTTCGTGTTTAGGAACTGAAAAATAATGAGCTACCTTTTTCTCACGATGAATAGGCATTTCCAAAAGCAAGCACTGCATTTCCATACTAAATATTGAGACAGCAGTAACATGTCTGGGTCAAAGGAGCCCCCGTGGGCAGGTATGGGATGAGCAGAGCTAACGAACTCACAGGTTTCATTTTGAGTTTTGCTCCATCTTCACCAGGCACAAACACGTACCCCAAACTGAAAATCACAATTAACAGAAGAGAGGTGGCAATGTCATGGGACTCAGAATTGATGCATGTGGAAAAAAAGCACATGCTCTACTAATGAACTGCATCTACTTAGAGGACTCCAGGAAAGGCACCAGTCAAGAGAAATGTGAACTCGCCTGTTGGCTGCTCTGTCAGACAGAGACATCTATAGCACACAGCGCCTGCTTCCTCTTCTTCAAAATCAGACCCAGAAATTAGTGCTGTCCTGGTGGCTGCCAGCACAATATGTTAACATAAATTATTTTCTCAATATTTCTACTGATTACCTAACACATTGGCACATTTTCTCAGTGTCACTGCACACTGCAACACATGCTGCCATCCAGTAACTCGTCTGCATTCCCTTGGTCACTTTTTACAACTACCAGATGCAAAATGCAACTTGAATGATAATGGGGTGGAGAAACTGTGAAAAAAATGTGTCACTTTGATGTGAGGCTTCACAGCATGCATTTGTGACATCTGAACATCCAATATCATCACTGCTAAAACTAGCACTGAAAAGAATGGGAAGAACTCAGTAAGTGGCAAAAGGAAGATGCCAAGGGCTCTCTAACTGGAAATAGTCTGCAGAGCTCAGCCTAGCAAATACTATTCTGCCATCATCTGTATGCTGTGATATAAACACTGCAATTTGAATCGAAGTTTCCAGAGTAGGAGAGCTAATACACAGAATAAGCAGCGTTCTACCTATTAACAAGCAATTTAATTATACATATCCAGTCTACCAGGAACTGAAAACTGACACAAAGTAACTGGTGGCAAAACAGAGAATGAACTGAGCTGGTGGCAAGAGTATAATCAGCAACAGTGATTTATAAAAAGGGGTGACAACGTCATTTCTATTAGGTATGCAAAACGCAAAAGCCTCAAAGTTTTGGCCTGATATGAGAGAGTGAAAGAACCACTCAGCCTCCCAACCACAGCCTGCTTTCTATTTTTCAGTTACACTCCAGAGCATTTCACCATTTCTAGCTCTGCTACCAACATGTTCTCTCATCCTACTCTAGTTGTTACTCAAAAAAACCAAACCATAAACAGGCAAATCTCTCTCCATTTAGGATTTTACCCTCCATGCACACACACTCATAAGATGGGTGCATCACCAGGAACATTGGCTCAACTCTGCAATTCTGCTCTGAACAAGTGCCTGCGAAAACTGACACTGGGCTTGTTACCTCTGGCTGCTTCCTGTATAAAACACATGTGGCTGGTCAAGCTCTCTGCATTGCTAACCACCAGCTTTGCAAGCACTCCAAGACGCTGGAGACAAACACGAAAAGTCAAACACAACTTAGCAAACACAGATCTCTACTTTGCAGAATTTTTTGTAGGAGTAGCAGTTTGCATGTGGTAGACTAAGGGGCAAGCAGCCCCTGCCCATGCTCTTCCAGTATCAGGGCTGAAAAAAACCCGTAAGATAATAATATCCTCTATTTCCACTGCTGACATCCTCAGCCTGGTCAGGTTATATGGGAATTGACCCTCAACCCCGAGCATCCCAGGGAAGATGTAGGGCTGCAGTCCTGCCCCTGTGTGCTCAATCCTCTGGACATGAAGGCTGAACAAATCTCTTAGGTCTCAAAAAGGTCCAGTGTAGTGTCAGATTTAAATCACCTTTTGAGCGATTTGTGTGCTGCCTTTCTCATCTGAACAAGCTTAAACTTCACAAGCTCCCCTGAAGTCCCTGTGGCTTCTTGCTGCCGTTGTGCCTGGGTCAGGGAGGGCAGAATAGAACCCGCAGTTTAAGCAGCTTGCTCTCATTTTAATTTCACAGGTTTAGCATGGCTGGTGTAATTCACATGTGAAACCACAGCAGCCATCCAAATCTTTGCTGCCTGGGCATTGGCTGGCTGCATTTCTGGAAATTCACGGTCATAACATATACCTATTTCTGAGTTTCCATTAGGAACCGGTTCTGTCAGGCATGATCACATTCACAAGAGCTCAGGAGACAGGAAAAACTGAAAAAGTGTTTATGAAACTGGACATAAATCACAGCTCTCAGGTTCTTTTCCCTTCTTCAATTAAAAGAATACATTCAGAGCAGCCATTGCCCACATCTACTTCCCCCCCATCTCCCTCCAGAAATGATGAAATCCCACTCTAGCTGTAAACTGGATCCCAGGCGTACCCATATATATTATACATACATAACAGCTACTTACGGGCATAAGGGCTCTTGCACAGTTACTGTGGAAACCAAGGTATCACATTTCCTGGCTCTTAAGACTCTACCTTCTCAACCTTAATGTGCATTTACCTTGACTAAATCACTTCTGCACTCTACAGATCAGAAACATCCCTTAGTACAGTGCATTTGGGTTCATCTTTAGGAGGCTTCCTCTAACCCACTGTCAATGTCCCAGGAACGTGGGGCTGCCTCTGACCCCACGCAGCCCACGGATGGGAGCAGTGTACAGGAGGAGACAGCATCCTTCTGCAGGCAGAGACAAACACATTCCTGCACAGCACAGCTCCAATGGGCAATTGCTGCAGGTACTGTTGGTAGAGAAGTCCCTGCAGCTCCTCCAGCTGTCTGGATAGCATCAGGGCACTGCTGTCTCTCACAGGCTGAACCTGGCTCTGTAGCAAAAGGGAATTAATTCATCAGCTACTGAAACACAGCCTGGTCTGGATGGGGATGCAGGAGCATAGAGCAGCACAAAACACGATGTAGTGTCTTGAGGAGAATGTCAGCACATCCTGCTAAGGCTCCAGAGAGACAATGTGACACTTCAACGTAAATTTCTTCAAGTTTTGGCCATGACCACATAAGAACCCAAAGATACTTCAATGTGCAGTACAAATTCAGCCCAGATATAACCTCAGGGAATTCATCAGAGCCCACTGTAGGGCTAAGCCTGACCCACCTCATCTGTGTGTAAGCACAGCTCAGAGAAGTAACGACAGGAGGCTCCACTGCACACCCAGAGCTTGTCACAGGGACTCTGATTCTGTCCTGTAGGAGGACATTCACAAACATGCATAGAAGCTGCATGATACTGAGGGGTGCTGGTGACACTGGTAGATTTCGAGGTGTCTAGGGCTGATCTGCAACCATTACTCCTCAAATTACTTGCTAAAAATCACAGCAAGCAGCAGGAGAACTGCTCTCACCTCATTCATGTTCCAGGATCTTTATTTTGATGGTTATCTTTGGCATTTTTAAGGCACTCCTCCCACCACAGTAACTAGGTGCTTAGCCAAACTACTAGGAAAACAGGAATCTGTGGATCCTTCAATTAAAAAGTACTTTTGTAGTTACAAATCTCGGAAAATACCATTGTCTTCCCATCACACACTGGTTATGCACACAAATTAATACCTTCACATAAGCTGTAACATGACAGGCATCATCAATGTACAACAAAGTGACATGTTACAATCCTGTCACCCCCCATCACACACAGGCAGGGCCTCTTCCTGTACTAAGGCAAGTAAAAACAAGATCTGGCTCAAATGGGATGTCAGAATGTCAAACTGTACTTAATTAACCTTTGCACTTCTGAAACAGCAATTATTGTGAAAAAGAAATTATTGCAACTCCTTCTTTGTTATCTCTCAGGAACATAGAAAAGAAAGTTTGTAGAGTTGCTCCCCACAAGAACTTCACTGTAACAAGGCAGCTTGGCTGTTCTCTTTTTTTGCCATCTTCTAGTCTCTTGAAAAAGTCCTCTCTGCCTTGTCTTTCTGTCTGGTAGGTTTTGCTGTTTGTAAAGGATCCCTTTTTCTCCCCATACTGCCAACATCCCTGTCCCTTAGCTAAGCTTAGCAGGACTTTCTCTGCAGACCACGATCATTGCTCTGGGTTCAGTTAGGTGTTGCAGATCCTTCCTCTCCCACACCCAAGCTCCTTGCCAAGCTTTGGCTTAGGAGTATCGTACCAGATCATGAAATCCAAAATCTGGGGTCTTGCATGATAAATCAGAACACTTCCTGGGGCCTGGCTGTATCTCCTTTAGTTATGGCACACCTTGGGTGGTTGGTTAACTACCCTGATCATTTGACGGCGCTTCACCTACAGGAGAAATGTTACTGCATTAGCAATCCCTGACAAAAATCGTGTTTGCTTTAATGGGAAAGAGAAGTAGGTTCTTGAAAAGAATCTATTGTGTTAGGAAAGCTTCCCTACAACTTTACTGGCATTTTCCTAAATCCTGATATTTTCCCAGCTAGCGCATTCACCCAAAGAGAACTGGCGTGGGGCTGCTCCAACCCTTGAAAAGTCAAACATGAAGTAAATAAGTTCAAACTCTCTGCCCTTTATTGCTTCCTTATGGCCCTTAATGAGCCCTCCTTACACTAACATATCATTTCTGCTCTGCTCCCCATGCGCCACAGTCACCAGGAATACTTGGGTCTGCCTTCTCTCTGTTTTGCTGGAGGACTCTCTGAAGGACTGAAGTTGAATAGTGGTATCACAATAGGCTGAAGCTGGAGGTTCAGCTTTCCAGCCCTCAGACAGACTCAATGTCCCTCTCTAATGCAGCTGGAAAGCTGCAGCTCGAATTTCAGCCTATGTTAAGTCACTGCTCAGTTCCACTCCTTCATCAAGAGAGAGAAGCCAGGAGAACTTTTTTTCTAAAGCAAAAAAATGGGGAGGAGAACAGCAGGAAAAGGAAGCAAAAACACATGGAGAAAATTTTTTTGAGCATCAGAATGAGCAATGAACAGCGCAGACAACTTTTCAAACATGCCAGAATAGCTTAGTGTGATTTGTAACTGAGAGGGGAGTTGAATTAACAGCTCTAACAACAAGCATGACATTTTTTTGGGAGGCGGAGAGACAAGGCAGCAACGACCTGCATGAAGACCCTGCTTCCACACCTTTCTGACTTCTGTAGAGGATCAAGGCACTTACATCATTTTGTATCACAGAACCATCGATGTGAACTTCTGACATCAGCCTCTCACTATGGGGAGACAAAGACTTAATATGGGTTTCAACGTCAGCATGCCACTGCCCCATATCACAACCTCAAACATAACATCCCAGCTAGTCCTCCAAGGCTGATTTCAGCCACAGAGAGTGCCTGACCCCACATACCATGCTGACATTCATCCATCTTCCAACATGCTCAGAACTGGCTGCAGTCCTCTTGCACAAGAGCAAGGACAGCAGACAGAAGCCCAGAATGGCAAGAAGATGAGGGATGCTTTTCTCATTTTTTCAACAAACTCAGAGCACCCCTCTTAAGCCTGCCAGATTGAGCTCAAGGAATCAAAACTCCATTCCTAATTAATACATCAGCAGGTCCCACCGGCCAGGGACTTGCCTCCCAAGAGAGGAGCCTGGGCCAGCCTACATGATGAATGAGACCTCAAGCAGCTGAGTCGTTTCAAAGGCTGAACTGGCAACTGCAAGGACAAGCAGGTTTGGAAAGGCACGTAGAATAAACAAAATATCCAGTACAATTGTTCTGCTGTTTAGCACTGAGACCTGCACTGTGCTGCTGCTGCAGCACTTTTCCTCCAGTTAAGCGCTCTGCGAAGCCTACAGCTCCAGGAACAGCTCCTCCTCTCCTGAAATGCAGCTGCTTCTAGGGTGAAAACCTCCCAACTGCAGAGCACTGAAGGGAAATCTATTCTGCCAGTTTAATCCCAGCAAACTCCTGTGAGTAAATTACATTGATCTACCACATGCGGGACATTTACGCAAGGGCAGCCCTCTCAGAAGGCTGAAGTCTCCTTACCGCAGAGCTCTTGCACACCAGGCACAGCAGTTTCATTTGCTTGCATGACTCTTACACATAGCAAGGTGTCTGGCATTTACAAAGGTCTGGATTTTGACTGTTCCTTGACACAGCAGAACAGGAGCAACACATCCACTGCAGTGATACTCACATTCGTTGCAACAGACCTCCGAAACAGACACACCATACAATGTAATTTCTCTGTCTGCTGGCACCATTCCACCCCGTTAAGCTCTCACTGTCCCTTCAGCTACAAATGCCCCAGCAGAAGCAGCAAGCTCTGCTCTATTATTGGAAGACTCAGCGGAGCACGTCCCCCACAAGCCAACCACCTCCCCCTTCCAACTGAGTAAAGCAAGTATTAAAACCCAGCAACTGTCTCCCGTTCAAACCAGATGGCAAAAATAGCTGGAGAGCTATCAAACAAAGTATACATTCAATACTAGGGCATAACATGAAAGCCCCATTAAGCAACTGTGTGCACAACAACCCCCCCCCGCCCCAAGCTCAGGGACCAAAGCAATGGCAGAAAGCGCTCAATTAACTCCTCTAGTGGCTCAAGTGTCTGTTGACACTCAGGACATTCACACACTGGCCAAACTTTCATGGCTTGCACAGTCCTTAAGCTCTCCTGAAGCTCTAAATTGTAGCAGGCTGCTCTTATAAAAAGGAAAGCTAGAGACTGGGAACCATCACTTTGTGTCACATCTATCTCATTTCCAGATGCTTTGAGTAAAAGAAAAAAGCCACCAGAAACCCTATGTTCCAGCAACACTAAAGAACAACTTCCTGCTCTGTCCAGCTCTGAAGATACACATGGAGCTTCATCCCACAGTTCCACCTCACTCACCTCGTCCATTTTTTCTGACATTGGAGTTTGGTTACCAGGCACCATTTCTTTAGCCTCTGAGGTCTCAATTTTGGAGGTCCTGCTCAGCTGATCAATGGGAGTCATACTGGCCTCCAATGTCCCCCGGGAGTTCTGACTCAAAGAAGCTGTCCCAGGGATGGGGTCATCATCATCAGAGTCAGGCAATGGCGTCGGGCTAATGTCCTCCAAGCCTGTGCTGGAAGGGCGCGAGGAAGGCGTCTGACCTCTGAAACCAGGTTGAGAGTTCGAACCGTACATTGGGATGGGAGAGAGCTGGGAAGAAGAGGAGGAAATGGGGCTACCTTCCATTCGGATCTCATTATCTGAGTCATGCTCATTTAGAAAGGGTAACTTTGTTCTCTGCTCTTTTAAGAGCATCTCAATCCTTGAGTCTAAACTGTTATGCTGCATTTCTGACTCCATAGTGGGGGTGCCGGGGGTCTCACTTCTCTCTGGAGTCTGAGAGAAGGATGCTGTGCTCGGCTCAGGAACAGAGTTCGACTCGGGCAAGGGCGGAGGCTCCTCCTGCTTCTCCTTCACTGGAACAAAATCAATGTTAGTAGCAGCACTGCTTTCCACAACCATCTCAGTGGGAGGTGGTGCAGGTCTCCTGTACTCTGTTTCCCTAGAAGTTTGGGGAAACTGCTGCTCATCAGACTGGGGAAATACAGACGGTGCTTGGTAAGGAGAAAAGGCAGATTTGTAGCTCGAAGAACTAGAGTGGCTCAGGGGAGGAGTGTGAGAGAACTGAACAGGCTCCTGCTGATGGGATTTGTAGGTACTGAACTGATGCTCCGTCCCTCGGAAAACACCCACCGAGTTATGCACATAGTGATGTCCCGGCCGGCGGTTGTAGGCATCTGTAAATTTGGTGTCATGTCTCCTGGCTTTGTAGCCACTGTCCTGTCCAAAATGGTACACAGGCGTTGTCTGACGACTTGAATAGGTAGAATCCTGGGAAAATGGCGTCCCTAACCGTGGGGTGTGAGGTGTTCCTTGGGACTGTGGGGTAAATTGGCTGTAGGAGTTTGGGGTGTCCTGACGACAGCTGGAATAGGCTGTGTCATGGGAGAAGGGCGTGCTGCTGTTTGGGGTAACAGATGATCCCGCAGAAGAAAGGTTGCTGTCTTTCAGGCGCTTCAGGGAATCCGTCAACTATGAAAACAAAGAGAGGAAAGCACCTAAACACACACTTTTAAAAAGGCATTTATCTGATTCGTTTGGTTTTCAGAGGAGTTGAGTACTGTGCAGTTTGCACCAATTTCCATGGTGAAAACAGGCTACAGCATCCCTGAAAATACAAACCATTATCCATTATTAACAGTTCTCTTTGACTTAAAAGAGAAAGGCAAGCAGAGAGGAAGCAGAGGAGGGAGAAGAAAGTAGATACAACAGTACTGCTTATAAGCTATAGCCAACAGTATCAGATGAACAGGAGACTTGCACAAGACTTTTAGCTAAAAGAGTTTTTATTTCTATCAACTATGCAAGGCTTGTCTAAACTGCAAATAGAGGAGATAAGTAAGCAAATTCTGAGATATGAAATTAGCAATTTATCTTTTTGTGTGAACAAATCAAAACACACAAATCACCCAAGTGCCAGCCTGCAACCAAACCTATGTAGCAAGGCTCGGTTGGTCCAACTGAGGGAGCTGACTTACCACTCCTCTCTACCCAGCGTTCATCTGTAACAAGGGAGAAGGTTACAGGTATAAAAAACACTCTGCTGTCAAAAACACGTCTTCTAAACTCCATCTCAAAGACAAAAGCTCCATTAGGACACTCTGATTGTGGCATTTGAAACCCAAAACTTACAAGCCTACAGAGCAGCCAACTAATTGCTCTGCAACTCACTTTGCAGGCACATTGAGGGGGTTTCTAGGAGCAGCCCTGTTCCAACTCAGACTCTGCTGAGTCATAACAGTGTCACGCTAATCATCAGCGCCAGAGTCAATTTTCCATAATGCAAAGCAAAAGCTTAGTGAGAATCCTCCTGGTAGCAGAGAGGTAGGACTAAGCTGCAACTCCCCAAAAGCACACCAGGATAGCAAACTGATGAGACCGCAGGCTGGCTGTTTCTCTCTCAAGCACAGGTAGATAGAGAGACACTTAAAATAACTTGCTTATAACCATCAAACTGAAGCTGAGCTCTCATCTGCCTGCTATACACATCTCACTCTTGCAATAGCATGGACTTGCTCTTAGTGCAACTCCCTAGAGGACAATAACTACATGAACATCACAAAAAATTCCTCCTCAACTGTTCTAAAATCAACAGAAAGAGTCCAGAACCAGCCACATGGTTCCTGCTAAAATCCACATCTCTACACCTTTGCAGGTTATTTTTCAGCGGGATTTGAATACCTGGAGGCAGCCACGGCGGCTAGCAGCTGTCTTTGCTGCACTGTGTGAGGGGGGAAAGCAAATGTCAGGAGTATTTTACTGAACTACAAAACCGAGTTTGTTGGCAAATTCTAGTTATAAGAACACGACACAAAGCAGTATTTTCCCGGTTACCATCAGAAAAAAATCAGTTCAGAGTAACAATATAATACATGAACATAATACCTACAGAAAGAACCATAGGGCTAATTACAGTAGAAACTACTCTGGGGGATAACACCAACTGTTTTGCTGTTAACTCTGCAAAAAAAGTAAGACTAGATCTCTTCATTTTTATTAGAGATGTGTAACAAGTAGCAGTGAAAAGCCAGACCCTGATCATAGTGGGGCTCTCAGAAAAACTGTTACTTGCTGCCCTTCTGCCTTTAAAAACACCTTGCTGAGAGGTAAGAAAGAATCAGCCTCCTTATGATTTGACTAAAAGGATATCGGGGTGCTACCTTGTAGCTGCTGGGGTGGCTAATGGGAGAAGATTTTTCTTTTTTTACAGATCAGTGTGATTTTCATGCTCAGTGTACAGCTCTTACCTGTTCTGAAAGCAACCGGTAAGAAAATTAAATTATAACATTTTAGGAAGCCACCAGAGTGCCGAGCAGGAGAAAGAAGGGGGAACAAACAAACAAAAAACTCTGCTAAACCTCTTTCAAATCTGACGCCTTAAATTGGGTTCCTAAGCCAGAGTCAGGAGCCAAAGTACATTTAGACAAGCCAAGCAGGCTTCACACAAACAGGCTTCACTTCTCACTTGTCCTCTCATCCCAGTGGGGCTGGCAGGGGAGTAGGTAACTGCGGAAAGCCATTTAGAGAAGTGCATCCCAAATATTGAAGGAGCCCTGGAAGTCCTCAGGAATTCCATCCACTTCTATGAACAACTGATTCCAGTGACTAGTTAAGATTCTGGAAAATTAATGCAACTGCTCAGTATCAGACACCTTCCATCTTTTTAGCCTTTAAGTAAGGCTGAAGAATGTACCTGCTAAGGATTACATATTGCAGACACTAGGCCAAATGTACCATTGTAAATCATTCCCCCTGACTTCAAGGGAATAATCTCATCTCATGGACAGATCTGATCCAGACCTCTTAACTGCAGGAATTTCTAATGTTAATAGGGCACATGCTGTCAGTTCTGTAGGTATTTTTCATTCCAACAGACAAAAAGCACTTACCACACTATGCAGACACCAGCATACAGATTAGCCACACACGCTGCATTCAGAGAGCTACCTTTGCTGTGGCAATTATGAGCAAGTTACATTTAAATGTGAATTAGTACCATCCACTGAAACTGCAGCAAAAAAAGAAGCTAAATTAAGAGTTAAAAGGCTAATATTGGTGGTGCATTTGTTTGGAATTTTCTAGAAAGTTATTCTTCAAAAGCAGCCAAGCAAACCTACCTGGAGAGCTTCACTGACAGTTGGCGATACGTCCTGTTCAGTGCCTACAGGAAGGGTCTGAGGAGTGTAGAGACCATTAACGAGTAGCTCATAGAATCGCATGCGGGTTTCACCTGCACAGATCACAATGAAGAGTTCACTGAACAGAAATACCACAGCCTGGGTACAAAGAACACATTCCTGACACCCTCCCAACCCTGCTATGCTCCCAGCCTGCTTCACCCATTCAGCAGAGGAGCAAGTAACACCTCTGAGGCTCACAGGGATCATTTTTAAATTATCTGCTGGACAAATGAAGCCAGACACTCTCTTCTCCAGCCAAGACAAGGGGGGTTTCTAAATCCTTTTTCCCCTTCTCAGCCTACTTGGCAGCTCTCCTCTTTACCACACTTTCTCAAAAGCAGCAGTTTTTCTCCTTTCCAAAGTGCCAAGCAAATAGCTTGCAGATTTGAGAAGTGAAACTCCCACCCAAGGGACAAGCCTCTGCCAACATGCAGAGCCACTTCATAAAGTCCTCCCAGCACACCTTGCTAGTAGAAATTTGCTGTGATTAATGCAAACGTGATACATGGGAATGATGAGGTCATATGAAACCGTTAACACTGCTTTTCCAAAAAGACACAAACTAATCATTCATCCCTTCCTCCCATCTAGCTCATGGTTTGCTCAGTGGAATCCTTTGAAGAGTAAGAGCCAGAGAAGTAAAACGTCCCATATATTGTTACTGAGCCTCAGCCTTTTAATTCCTAAATTCTACAAAGACCCAGTTTCTTAACATTGTTTTTTTTCCATTACTATAAAAACCCAATCCTACTTATTTTGCTGTCTGTAAGAAATCTGCCAGCAGCTTCAAAGGCAACAGAATCACACCCTGAAACTGTTTGAAATGTGCTCTGAAAGATAAAGAATACACGGGAAAATGGACAGATCCAGCATCTGAGCCTAGAAAATCAATTCAGGTAAGATCTCCCCCAAAACAGGGCTGATTTCATGTGGTCATCCTACAGGATAAAACCCCAAAGTCCCTGCAAATCACTTCATGATTTGAAAGCAAAGCATCCTTTAGCATAATTCTGTGTTCTGGAAAAGACTCATTTATCTTGAATAAATGCTGCAGATGAGGTTATTTGGTTAGCAAATCTCGTTTCTCAAAGTCTGGAGTCACATCCTCACATGTAAAATGTTTTACCTCAACTAAAGCCATGACAAAACAGACCTCTTCAACACAAGAGCTTGAAGAGATGCTTGAAATACTGTGCATGAAATATTGATACACACACACCCCGGTAGTACTCTTGTGTAAGACTACACTGCTGTGGATATGGAAGTGCTAGGCTTACTTTAACACTTGTTTTAAAATAAATACAAGGTAGTTTTTAGTAAGTTTCAGCATTCTTCCTGTATCTCCAGAGTGATGCAGTAGAAGTTACTGTTTCATTTCCAAAGAGGTTTGTGAATGTGAAGTAATTCCTACTTATTTGTCCAAGGACAGGTAATTATTGTGTCTGCTCTGTAGATGGATAAACTGAGGCAGAGAAGTTGATTAAAACTAGCCCGTCTTAGATGAGGAGGTTGTATTTATTAGTTCCAGATTCCCAAGCCTGTGCTCTGAATAAACAGATTTAGCCCCCACTATTTATTCTACTAGACTATAAAAAACAAGACTTTAATCAAACTTTCATTCTTTTGAAAAGCTGAATACTAGAAAGAACTGTTGGAAAACTATATGTATGTATTTTAAGAATGTGCTAACCTGCTAATGATATTTGAGGAATAACATTTTGACTTGATTTTGACAGATTATAACACACTGACAGTCTGACTCTTAGAATGAAAGAGATGCATCTGAGGGGGAAAAAATACATTCCAACCATACAGCTGTCAAACAAAACGAGAAAGCAATTTGAAACTAAGACTTAAATGCCTTCTCCCAAAAAACAGAAGCACAAAACTCCCTCACTCCCCAATGCTCTGCTAACTTTCTTGAACAGCTGCCTGTTCGAGACTCACAGAGCAGTTTATAAATGGAGGAGAACATGTAGGAGTGTAGCACAATCAGTCTGATTAAAATGCCTCTCATTAAGACATCTACCACTTACGAGCCTGGTTTTCTTACATTATCAACTCTACAAATGGTTAATTTGTTCTTAAATGTAATTTTTACCTCTGTGTATCAAAGCAAATAGGAGAAGGAGCCTGCCTGTAAAAATTAGCGATACTAGAATTTCAAAGTACACGTGTGAGGTTAAGCTTTAGCTCAAATAGAAAATATAGTACTACTACTGTGATTTTTCTTCTACCAGTGATCAGTAAAGCCAATACACATCATACTACGCCCTCTTATAGCATGCCATAGCTGCTGTATAGGTTGTGCACTAAATTGTTCAAATCTTTTCTAACAGAACAAAAATATGTTTCTAAGAATACGGTGTTAACCATATCCTCTTCCCAAGAAAGAGTGCAGCAAGTTTTAAGCTCGAAATGCTATGCTTGCAGTGGAGAAGTACAAGCAGGAATTATCTGCACCTTCTCAGCTTTAGATATTTTCTAAAATTCAGGCACATTTTAGCAAAGTCCTTTGCTACCATGCTTGGAGAAAAAAGAAAAGGGTGAATGGGGTGAAACACAACGATTTCACACTTCGAAAAACTTTAACTGAGCTCCCCACAGCTGAGGACTGTTTCTGAGAGCTGGTTTCCTCCAGGACTGGGAGCTGCTGTCACTTTAAGAAACAGTCTCACACTCACACTCGCACACACACTGACAAGTGCTGCGTGTGCACTCTTTTACTGCCAGCCTCCAGTTTGCTGCTAAGTATCAATGAAATGCCAGGCACGCAGAGGACAGCACCCAGTCCCACTGCCGCAGCCAGAATCCAGATATTTGGGTCCCAGGAACCACCCCAAGATTTGCCCTAAAATCCCAAGTTTGCAAAAGTCAGGTCCCACAGGGTCCGTCAGTCTCGGGAGGTGGCTGAGTGGGGCAAGCCTGAAATGGGGAGATGGGGGGCACCGGAGGCCTCCGAGAGCAAGGGATGGGCAGGGCAGAGACAGGGGACGGGTAGGATGGCAGCATTTTGAAAATTACAGGGCTGTCTCCTAGCAACAGACAACACATTTGGCTCCACGTGACTTACAAAGGCCCCAGAAACCAGACCCGCTCATGGGGACAGGAGCACTCCCTTCGTATTTTTAATCACCACGGCCCTTGCAGGCTGCAACAGCCTCTCGTTTTGGGAGACGGACAAGCAGGGGCACTGCCAACCACAAATGCATGCAGCCAAAATGTGCCCCCTCACCTTTTGTATCCAGCTCCACGTGGATGATGTTGCCCATGACAGAGGTGTTATGAAGGTGCTGGACAGCCTCCCGGGCACCCTTGACAGTGGCAAAGATTACTTTGGCAATGCCCAGGTGCTTCTTGTTCTTAGGGTTGTAAAGGATCTCCACCTCTTCCACTTCACCGTATTTCTTGCACATGTCAGTCAGAAAGTTTTCGCGGATGTTGTCATTCAGCTTGGCAAAGGTGACCTGCTTGGGAGGCACTGGCCCCACGTAGAATTCATCGATCTGGAAATGAGCACAAGGTAGGAGCAATAAAAATACCTGTCATCGTTAACAAGCACTGGGGAGGGCATAAGCATGGTATGGGAGAGAAGGGGTTAAAACCTCCTGCAAACTTTGGGGAAAGAAGTCTGCCTCCAAGGGTCTACTGCTGCACCGTTCATTGAGACCAGCTACTTTTTGGGCTACAAATAGGTATTTTGATCAGTTCTGTCAGCAGAGAGCCCCCTCCATCGTCCCCCCAACCCCAGAAGCTCCTAAGACTGAGCTCCGAAACCTTCAAGTGCTCTCGTTAGACAGATGCATTGATTTCTCATTATCATTATAGAAGATTATTGTCAAACAGTTTGCTAAATAATAACGTTAACAGAAATATGACTGTCATTTGAACGGTCCATTAAACTATGTGCAACCGAAGCTTCACTCTCAGATAAACAAGAACACAAGAAAACAAGAACAAGGCTAAACCCAAAAGCCGGGGCAGTACCTTGAATTTGGGGACAGACAGCTCCAACTCCTTAGTTTTGGTCCATATTCGCCCTATTCTGGGATCCCTGACACAATCCACAGGAGCGATTCCCGAGTTCTGGGGGGAGGAGAGAAAGCACAAAACCAGCAGTAACAGGGCTTGAAATTTAAGACACAAACGAAAGAAAAAATAAACCCCAAGGAAGCACAAGCTATCTCAGGGGAAGGGGGAAGCGCGCACACACACACACACGTGTCAAATTGCAATACTGCTGGGAAATGCACACAGATTGGGAACATAGAAAGAAAGCCGCAGGTTTGGACTCCTCGGGCTCCTGACAGTTGAATACACAATGTCAGGTGGCAGTAACTTCGGNTGAAAGGGGGAAAGGGAAAAGAGGAAAAAAAACACACACACACGGAAAACCATAAAGTTAAAAAAATAAAAAGAAACAAAATATTCAACAAAGACCTCTTCGCCGGTTTTGCTTTTTTGGTTTTTGTTTTTTTTTTTTAAACAGCCGCTCGCTCTACACACCCAGGCAGGGAGGAAATTCACCGCGAAGAGAGCCCTAAAATGGGGGAATTGCCAGTCAGGTCCCCCCCTCCACCCCAGCCAGACAAGAGGCAGAGAGGGAGAAGGAGGAGAGAAGGAGAAAAGGGAAGAAAAAAAAAAAAGACCCAATCTCACTTGAACTCTGCTTTTTGCCATGATCTTCAGGGTGCTTGGCTTTCTCCCCCGCCTTGATCTCTCGGAAAGACATCGCGCTCGGCGGCCGATCGTCTCCAGGCGGCGAAAGGCGAGCTCCCGTCTCACATGGGACCGGTTACCGGCGCGGGCTGGCCGCCAGGCTCCTGCCTCCCGTTTTCGCGAGCCACCACATATTGTGTGTGCTCGCTGCTGGCGGCGGCGGCGGCCTCCCACAATACACCGCTGCGAGCGCCGCGAACGCCTAACCGCCCTCCGCCGCCTGCACATTCACGGCGGCCGCGCCGCGCNCAATACTGCTGGGAAATGCACACAGATTGGGAACATAGAAAGAAAGCCGCAGGTTTGGACTCCTCGGGCTCCTGACAGTTGAATACACAATGTCAGGTGGCAGTAACTTCGGTAGCTGCGCGTGTCCCCCCCCCAAACCCCCTCCCACAGACATCTGCTACAGCGGGGATTACCACGACCCGGAGGGACCCCCCTAGCCCCCAAAACGCCGGTAAGACAGGCAGAAGGGAGAAAGCACAACACAATGGGGGAAACCCACGACCCCCCCACTCACAGGCATGCTGAAATGTTGCCCATCGTAACGGTAGAGTTTGTGCTGTCCTTTTTTCAGAGCCGGGTCAATAATCAACTTGTAACTTCTCCAATGGTGATTTCTTTTCTCGACAGAAGTGCTGGCTTGCGTGCTGTTCTCCATTCCGTTGATCCAACCTGGA
>WBNM01032319.1:130279-191921 GCA_013399055.1 Ramphastos sulfuratus | reverse complement strand
TTTATTATGTGAAAGCCTGCGGAAGCACTGTGTCCCGGGCGCCGGGAGAGGTGGCTGGCAGCGGGCAGGGCGCTCCCGGTCGTGCTCCATGTTGTGTGAGGGTAGCCGCCATCATGGCTTCTGCTTCAGCGCCGCGTTCTCCTCAGGGCTGGGGCGAATCGGGCTCTCCCTACTGCCTGGCGGCGCTCCGCATCCCGATCACTGGAGGGAAACGGCCTTTTTTTGTGTATATATTTTTTTCCCTCTCTCCCTTTTACCCGCCCCCCCTTCCCCCACCGCTTTGTTGAAGGGTTGTGGAAGGCGAAGCCGAGGGAGCGGAGTGCCTGGTGGATTTTTCTCCCCGTGGCTGACTCGCACAAGATGGCCGCGACGGGGAGCGCCCTGCAACAGCGGGAGGCAGCGCTGCGGGCGGCGGGGCTGGCGACGCTCCAGCCCAGCTAGNGCAGCTGCTGCCCTGTCTCCTCCCGCTGCAGCTCGGGTAGAATGGGATGGCCCGGCCCGGTCCGGCCTGCAGCCCCCAGCTCGCCGGGCCCGCAGCTGGGGCTGGGCTGGCGCGGAGCCGGTTGCTGTGTTGCAATGCGAGCCGCCATGGCCGTCCGAGGTGTTACATGTGCCTCTCTCTTTTTCTTCCCTTCTTTTTTTCTTTTTTTTTTTTTTTTTTTACTGTATGATTCAAAACAAAATGTGAGTATGCATGAAANTCTTTTTTTTTTTTTTCCCCGAGCAGTTTTTTCTGCATCTTGCATTGGGTGGAGGCGTGGGGGTTATTTCGGAGCTTCACAAACCTCGCTGTACTCTGCGGGGAGTTGCACCTTGTGCTCCATTGCAGACCCAAATTAGGTGAGCTAGGAAAGCCTGTCTTGAACAACCACTTCAGAGGGCAGGTCAGGGAGGAAAAGCAAACACTTGGTAGAGAGGTGGCCTCCCTGGTTAAGGCTAGAGCAGGACCGTCCTGCGGACCCTGTGGGAGGGAGAAGGTAAGTGGCTG
This sequence comes from Ramphastos sulfuratus, assembly GCA_013399055.1. Classification (NCBI taxonomy): domain Eukaryota; kingdom Metazoa; phylum Chordata; class Aves; order Piciformes; family Ramphastidae; genus Ramphastos; species Ramphastos sulfuratus. The sequence goes on along the minus strand of WBNM01032319.1, from coordinate 190,933 downwards.
CTTGGCAGAGGCTGCCTGCGGGAGCGGCATGTGCCGGGCTGGGTGCGCCCTGCCTGCCAGTTCCTGCGGCTCAGGACCAGCCGCTCCGAGGGTTCGTAAAACCTGTGCTGTGGTATGTGCCGAGGCTCAGGGGTGTTTTCCTGCGAGGGAGCAGGGTGCTGCCGCGAAGGAGGCACCGCAGCCTGCGCCTTTCGCAACGACGCGCGAGGGCTTATGCTCATCTCTGCATACCCGCCTCGGTCCTCACCGGGTCAGGCTCTGTCGAGAACAAGCGACAAACCGTCCGCACAAAACATAACACGTTTCCATGGAGGAGAAGGGGGGGAAGAAAAAAGTCTCCGCAGTGGCAGGCGGTCTTTAAAACGCTTCCTCTGCGCTATGAGCCTTTCTCTCAGGGCTGCGGCACTTGGAGCCATGGCAGAACCTCGGTCCCTGTGAGACGCCTTGTCCAGCCAGACCGCCTTGAAACGCCTGGCCCTTGCTCCTGCCAATACTGAACAGCCTTCCTGGTTTACAATGGCTTCAAACAATAATCTGCTAGTAAACTTGGAAGAAATGGTGACGTTATTCTTAGCTAAACACCATTAAAATGCTCCTCTGCTGTTTCTTAATAGAGGTGAAAAGCATTTTAGCTTCCTGGACATGGCCGAAGCAGGCGACGTGGAGATCAAAGTACGGTGTAGGTCTGTTCTTGGTTTTGCAGTGGTTTTTTGAACTGTAATGAAAACGTTTCTGCAGCTTGCATCATAATGAGTTGTCAGCACGTGAAGTGATTTTTTTTTTAAAGGCAGATTTAAACAACATTGGCTGTTAACTTCCCTGGGTTTTGAAATGTATGTTTCAATAGATACTGGCATATTAGTAATATCTGTATGTAAACCTTAGCATTGGTCTGTTTAAGTCTGAAGCAGACTAGCTATGCCTAACGCAGGCTTTGAAACGATTCAGGCAGACCATAATACTGTGAGAGCTTAGGCAGCTTTGTCTGTACTTGCACCTCTCTGCGCATTTTTCCAGGACTATGATCTTTGTCTGCAATTAATCATTGTTCAGGACAGCCGTTCCCGATGGTAGAATCCATGAACTGTTCCAGCTGGGAGAGGTCCTAACGCGTGTGCCTGGCACTGCGTACGTGCAAATCAGGGCCAGAAACTGCTGGGGCAGCAAGCGTTGTACAGCGAGCCCGCCATGCGGACCCTGTGAATTGGGGGGGTCCTCAGCACTTCTGGAAATTGTTTTTGTAAGTCTGAGCTGAACGTTTCTTTCCGTTTTTAAGAGTTTCTAAATTACTGTAATGCTCATTGTAGTTTAAAAGTCAGCAAGGCAGTTGAGACCGGTTGTGCTCTCAGAGTGGGTGGTTTCATGGCTGAACCTTATATCTGAAAGGCTAAATGTTCTGGTACAGTGTGTTTAAATCCCAGAAAGGTCAAACCAGACGTTCATACTTGAGTTAGACTGACCCTGGTTTGCTGCGTGAGACTGTAGAGAAAGAGATCTTTCAGGCAAAAGGGGGAAAAAAACCCAAACAAACCAACTTTTCTTTCTTTTTTTTTTTTTTTTCTCCTTTGAACAGCTTGTAGTGACTGCACATTCTTGAAGCAAAGGAGTTTGTTCTTGCCCACAGTGTCCCTCCCCTGCATTGTTGAGAGGAAAACTCTAAGTATTTCCCTGTCTGTTATCAATAAGTGATTTCATTTCTTCAGCAAAGTGTTGCAACAAGAGCAAAATAGATTGAGGAGCACAGTGAAATAAAAAACATGCAGCTATTCTGCCAAACAATGATTGTAATTGTCTGCAACGTTTTGTTTTAGACTGCCTTGTACGTACACAGAACCCTTTATCTTGAAGGTTTTGTGTCACAATCTACTGCTTGTGCAAGGAAACTAGATTAATAGATTATACAGGACAAAAGAGCTCTAGGTTCATCTGGTTGGACTTCCCGTATTATGCAGGTCCTAAGTTTTTTGTGCGTTTGTTGCTTTTTCTCAGTGGAAAAAAATTTACAGCATACCTGCACCTTAGACAAGCAGTAGACATTTTAAAATGGGCTGTGACAGTAAAATAAGTGTTACTCAGTTGTTTGCATCAAAATCTACCTGACAGACTAGAAATCAAATTATCTTTTTAAACTTGTCTAGTTTCTGCTTTCAGTTTCTGGATGTTGCTATTTCTCAGTCTCCTTGATGGAGGAGTGCTCCATTACCAGATTTCCGTCCCTGAGTAGCTGTGCACAGGCTGATCAACCAAGCATTTAACGCTCCTGCAGACTAGTAGAGCTCCCCCTCGGGTCCATCATCACTAATTCCTTAATCATTCCTGTTGCGGTTCCCTGTGAGCAGTCCAGTTTTACACCGTTTTGATCAGGGCAGAAGGGAACAGAGCGATCAGTGGTGATCATATCCATGCCAACAGCCCTCCTGGCTGAGCTGTCTCTGTGAGGCATCCAGGGATTACACCAGCCCACATTCAGCTGGTTTCCCAGCACAGCTCCTAAAATACTCTTGATGCACTCTAAAATACTAAAATGCTCCTTCTTGAGATGGCATCCTCATACTGTGGGTTTCTACTTTTCATTCTGCACATACGACTTAAAACTTGGCCCTCTCGAAATGTTTTTAGACAGTATCGTTGCTTGCAATGGCGTTTTTTTTTTTTTTGTCCTGTACCCCTTCCTGCTACTGTTGTGTGTCACCTACAAACTTTATTGGTAATGATTTTATATTTTATTCCAGATAACTGCTTCTGTCTTCACTGTAGGAGTTTCCTGGTTCCGGGTGTGTGTACACTTAAACCATGTCAATATTGTGTCAGGAGGAGGTCTAGATATACATCATCCTCTTACTATACCCCAGTTTCCTGGGAAGGAAGCCCTGTTTAGGAGCTGGAAGGGAGCCAGGAGGCATGCTGCAGCATTTGCCTGCTCTGTGTCTGTAATGTAGCCTAGCCACTAAGTAATGTAGGGCCCAAACCAGGTAGTTGCAGGACTCATAGAAGAAAGACAACAACTCTAGGTTACAGCTGCATTTTGAGACCTTTCTGTGGGGTGGATTTTAATCTATTTCCTTGCACTTTCTTGCTCTTACATTCTACTCACAATCACATGAATGCGTCACAGGAGTTGAAGTATGGCACACTGGCCCCTTGGGAGACCTTCCTACTAGTGCTACCAGTTACCACAGAATTTCTTTAAACAGCTTTTCAGTAGCTAAACTCAGGAAACTTTTGTCTCTCATAGATGTGTGTCCATAAAGGGCCTCTGACAAATCTCCCATCTCTCCCAGTCTTGCTTGCCTTGTCTAGCTGTGCAAGGCGTAATGTGCTGGCTGGGAGCTCCACAGGGCCTGAGCAGGCAGCAGTGCTGCCCCTTGGTCCAGACAAGGGCTGAGTTCTGCCTGCCTTTCCCCAGCACCAAGATGGTGTCTGCCACATAACTCAGCTGTTCAAGATGTTTGGGACTTTCTCCATTGCCAAATTTGACTGAGATTGGAGGAAGGAGAGGAGAAAATGACATAGAACAACACAGTCACATTAGATTTTTATTTTTAGGAAACAAGGCTAAGAATATCAAAGGAGTATTGAGTAGGAATATGGATGAGTATTTGCCTGTTCATGTTTTTTTGCCATGAAGTTTTTAATTTTTTCCTAAGAACAGCAGATAATCTCTCCAGGGAATTTCTCAGCCAAAATAAGCAACCTCCCGGCAGATTTCACCTGTGTGCTCTGAAGATGCATGGGATGGAAGCATTGAACTATGACAGGGAATCGTGAGTGTGCTGTGTTGTTGGGCTGCCTGAGTGCAGAGAGATGTGTGGTGATAACCCAGTGGTGGAACAAATGTTTGCTTTGTTTAAGATCCATACAACTTCTGATGGACATGTTGGATATTTGCCAGGGCTGGGTGGTTTAGTTTCTTTATAAACTATATCTGTTAGTTTTATTTCTGCTAGTATTGTGATAAAGCCACCTCTGAGATGGGTAGTGAGTGCTTTCAGAGATATAATCATTCCTGAGCTATAAAGGAATAAAGAAGCTGTTTCAACACCTGACTTGCAGAATGTTTTGTGTTGCTTCTTGCCTCCTGAAATACAGCTGCTATTGAAATGCTGTGAGCCCATCAGAATGTACAGATTTTAGAATACTTCAGGCTTATAACAATGATGAAATAAATCCATAAGATTAGCAATTCTAATCAACATTCTAAAGCCATCAAATTACTAAGCAGTTCAGTTCAGTGCTTCGTGCCCTAAACAATACAGTTTTACAAAAAAGAACAACAACAAAAAAAGGCAAAGAATGAACCAGTTAAAGAATGTGGGTGCTCAGCTCTTGCATCAGAAGGAAATGAAAATACAGCTAAGTAATCTAAAAGGACACGTATGTATTAAAATACTTGTGTATCTGGACACCTACCATTAAACAGTCTAGATGTGGTAGCTGGAGACCCGTGAGCCTTTTTAACAAATGCAGCACATAAAAGGGAACATTCTGATCATGAATGATGGAGTATAAAATGTTGCAGATAGAAAAGCAATAACAAAGATCAAATGGAATGAGTGTAGCTTACAGATGGGAGCAGTTTCTTTGGACTGGTGTGATGGAAAGAACATGCTGCATGAGACCGAGACCGTTTTGCCCTTGACATTGTGGCCATTGCTCTCAAATCTGCAGTTAAGGGTCCACATCTTGATTTATTTTTTGACAGGACAGCCAGGAGTGCCCCAGCTGGTGCACTAAGCTGCAGGTTTCAGATGAGTGGGCCAGAACGGGCAGAATTAGCAAATGCTGTGCTATCCACTGCCTGTCTACATTGCTGCATAACAGCAGCTCCCAGTTGCTAAGCAGCTGCAGAGTCTTCCTACCAATCAGCTGTACCACGGGAGCAACATGGGTTCCCCTTGATCGGTGGAGAGGAGCTGGCAGCATGAAAATGGGAGCGGTGGCCACAGCAAAACTCTTGCCTTTTCTGGCTTGTGGCTGGGCGCCCCGGCAAAAATGCTGTAGCGAAGGGAAGGGACACTTGATGGCCCAGAAACAGGGTGGCAGGGGGGACCGGAAAGGGAGAGCCAGCATATGTGCACAGCAGAGGTTACAAAGACAGCAGATCTTAGCAGAGCAGGGGGCACACACTGAGGAGAAAGAAATGGGAGAGAGGCCAAATGCACAGTTCAGAATAAAAAAACTCCAGGAGCAGAGTGTGGCATATGGAGAGGGGAAATAAAGCAGAACTCATGTAGCCTGCGAATAATTGAATGGAAAATACAGGAAGAGAGGGAAGGAGCTTGATTCATTACTGCCCTTCACCTTGTGGAGACAGCTACAGCCAGGAAGAGGTGTGGAATACAACAGCAGCTTTCATGTTTGGCAGTGAATTGTAGGTTTTACATTTCAGCCCCTGCCATTTGTGGTTTTGTTGCTTCTTAGTCCCTGCCTTTTGTTAAGGCTTGATTCCTCTGTTCTTATCTTTGCCGAGTTTTCTCATTTAGTTTCATACTGGCTTTAGGTTTTTTTTGTTTCTTCAAGCTAAGTCTTAAAAATATCTTTTCCAGACACCTTGCTTTAACCCTCAAGAGGGCAGGCCACGGCTAATCATAGAATGGATGCCTAATTCCTAGATGAAGTTAGTTTCTACAAAATCCACAAAGATTTCACTGCTTTTCTCCCCCTTTCTCCTCTGGGGGCTGCTGCTGAAGAACAGGGCTCCCTTTACTTCCTAAGACCTTCCTCTGCTCGTTGTTTTTCCTTTTGCCTACACAATGCCCGCCAGCAGTCCAGGAATACTTGCTGCTAGAGGTGTGCAGGAAATGGTTCCTGTGACAGTAAATTACCACAAATGTCTGATGGGTTGCATAAGAGAGGGTAAAAAAGTGTCACAAACATCTGCAGTGGTGTCATGACCAGGAGAGATTCTGGTTGCACCACCACTCTACTGCCCACATGAAAAGATACCTCACGATCTCAGTGCCTAACATGCAATTGGCTGTGGAATAGGAAATGCCAGTGGAGGTGGCTGGGGAGCACGGGAGCTCTGTGTCCCTCCCTCTGGCTCCTCCAGACAAGAGATTGAGGGGCACATTTGTGCAGGAGGGTGGGGAAAGGAATTCAAGCTACTGCAGCTGTTGCCCTGTGTGGCCAGCCCCAGCTTGCTTGGAGGCCTGTTGACTGAGAATGCTTTTGTCTAAGTCCAAAATTGAGTCCTAAAAGGAAGACAGAGGTGCCTATCCAGATCTACAGTTGAAGGATTTGCTCTGGGATCAGTGGATGTGTTTGTATTTCAAGCTAATAAAAAACTTGACAAATACACTGCCAAATGTGTTTTGAACTTGGAAGGGTTTTATCCAAGATGTCTGATTCAGAGGGATGCTATATTTGCTTCATTCTTCCATTTGCCTCAAGTCCTGTGTCTTTGAACAGGCATTGTCTATACTATTCTTAAGAGTTCTAAGATCATTAGAAGTCTAGGGCTACTGACATTTTACAAGTAGATTCAGCTGCCTTTCACACAAGGTCAATTTTAGCATTAGGAGATGGCAGTTTAGTTAGAATGACTTTAACCAGGAAATCTCCCCACCTTAAGAAAGCAGAGTTGCTGTGTTAACCCCAGTAAACAATCTGGAACTTGACAGCATGCCCATTGTTATGATGGGAGTCAGGAAGGGTGAAATGCGTGTAGGAAGGGAGAAGCGCACAGGAAACATGCCATCAAGGACAGCGGCGTGGGGCTCGCGCGGGGCAGTGTGCCAGTCCACGTTTGGCCCTGACCCGTGGGCTGGAGCAGCACTGGCAGGTTGCTGCCCTCTACATGCCTGCGCACACCAAACCACACCACCACCATGATTGCTCAAACACCTTCCTGACCTGCCCCAGTGGCTCTCAGCGAGGACCTCTAGCCAGGCCACTCTGCACTGTCAAGCTGTCCAGCTCCCACAAGTGTGGCACAGGCCAAAACTCACAGTTCTAAGGCAAACATGACATAATTACAACTGGGTTTATTTCCAGCACCTCGAGTTACTGATTAGCCTGCTCTGAATGTCGCTGTTTGTTTGCAGGGTTTGCTCTGCCTGGGTTAATGGCTATTCACAGCACTGAGAGAGCAGTTTAGGCCCATCCTTTGTCTAGCAATGCTCTGACAAACCGCAAACCTCTCTGGCTCCTGCCAAACCTCGATCCCCACATATTTTTTCCCAGCCAGATGACAGAACAAGTGCTTCCTGCTTATCTCTCCTTGTACATCTAGCACTCAGAAACAAGGCAGAAATTATGGTGTCTCTGTAGGGATATAAACAGAGGATTTTATCACCTCTTTAGCTTGCAGTTGCTGCCTTCCTGTAGGAAGTATGCAGAAATATCAGAGGAGAGGATGCAAACTTCATGCATTAGCTGCCCTTTAATGTTGGTGCCATCCATTACACAGCAGAAGCCTACCCCTATGTCACCCACACTGTTGCTGCCTACTTTTTCATCTCTTTTTCTCCTATGAATATTCTCAGTTTCCCCACATTCTCGTCCAGAATGTTTGAGAGCTCCCTGCATGGGCCAGGTGCAAGAGTGACAGCTGTTACACAGCCAATGTAGCAATGAAGTGTGGATCAAAGCCTGGCTCTTCTAATGGCTCTGAAAAACACATGTTTGTTCAGGCTGTGTTGTAGCTCATGGAGTGGAAAGCATATTGAGCACGTCAAACTTGAGCTTCTCAAAAGCCTCACAAAAAAAATACATTTCAGGTTTAGTGGAATCTACCAACCAAGGTGTAAGCAGGATTTGGCCATGAACCCTGAACTCACCTACTCCATGCTTATTCCTGCTGTGGGATAAAGAAGCTGATTGCAATTCCTGCTCTGGAGCTGTGGTCATCGTAATTAATATACAACCTTACTGATAATTGTTCTTCCTTGTCTCTAAAGGAGCAAGTACATCAAATGAAAATATCTCTCTCTACCATGAATTACATACTTTGGGAATGGGAGAAGAAGGGGAAAGCAATCTGAAGAAAGCAGATACTACAGAGAGTGTTCTGATTTTGAAAGAAATAACATCTCAGTGCTCGCTGGGTCAGGTGGAGTGTTGGTTAATGAAAACACAGGAACGCATGAGCCAGAGGGATTTGAGGGGTGTGTGCTAAAGAGATAGGCTGGATACTGAGTGAAAATATATTGTGTTGCACAGAAAGCTCTTTCCCCTGTACTTCCCAAAATTACTTCCGGATGGGATTTATCTTCTGCTGCAGATCTGGATGCAGGGCAGCACCTGATGGTGAAATTTATTTTGTACAGCTCTGTAGCAGAACCTTGTGCTCTCACTCAGCCACAAGTGAAGCTATGCATCCCTCCTGAACCCACTGCTTCTGGCTGTTCCCATGGTAAAACTAACCACAGTTACCAATGCAAACACAACCTGCGGATCTCGCCTGAAACAAGACATTGCAAATCCCTCACTCTCCAGTGAATCTCCACTTCTCAGCAGAGAGGTAGAGAACAAGATCCAGCATCACTGCAGTAGCTCTGCCAGACTGTGCTGACAAATGCCTCCCCATCACTCGGTGAAGCTGTGCCAGCACATCTGGGAGACACACACAGAGCCCAGATCTGTGGGGGCAGAGTTATGGTGATGTTGGCAGATACTTACCTGTTCATTTCATGCTTTTCAGAAATCAGTCATTGTGTTTGATGTTCCAGAAAAGCATAGGATGATCTTAACCTTGTATTACTACCCAGTTTTTACAGCAGAACTCGGCTTTAGAACTCGCACTGCCCCACAGCATCTACTCTATCAGGCTGAGGCATTACCACTCTTCTTGATTTACACACTAAGTAAAGTGGAGGGGTTTCCCTCCTCACTACTGCAAAGCCAAAGACCCATTTTCTAATGAAAGGCGAGATAAAAACATGGCACGTTGGCCACACATACATCAGGTAGACTCATGGTTTGGCCCATGTAGTTGGCACCCCTGATTTAGAGCATACCAGAGAAAATATCCCAAGCATCAGTATGTGTTCCCTATAAACTGCTGCTCTCTAGGTAGCAGTCAGTGTGTGGTTTATGAACTAAATCTGTCCCAACTACATCAAAGTGCCTGAATATTCACTGCCTGATTTTGATGAGCTGTGTGTCCAATTCAGCTAACACCTCCTGTTGCAGACTGCTGTCCTGTTTTCTTTCATAGCCCTCTGCACTCTTTGGTAGCATTTGGACCGGTTTTATGTAGAGTTTCTTGAAAGATTTCTGCACTGATTTAGTGTCTGGGCTACTTAAGCCAAGTGAAACAGGAACTATATTCCTAAGGCATGAAAAGGCCAGAAAGGAAATTTTCTTATTGAAATATAATTTTTCCACATTACTTAATAGTCTAGAAAGTTAATACTTTTCTGGCAGCACTTCCCACTGGGGAAAAAAATATATAGTTCCTACTCAGCCAAACAACAATGCAATAATGTTTTAGGCTGGGTTAAATGTCTTAGAAACTGGCAGGTGTCACAGCCACCTTGCCTTCAGTGAAAAAGGCAATTGAGAGCCCTTATGAAACGAGGGATTTACATCAGTAGGGGCTACTACACAAAAAACCAGGCACATGGCAAGGTTTGAATAGATGGTGAATCATGTGACCCAAGGGATTTTTTGGGATGGGGGCATGTGTGTAAAATACCAGGCCATGAGGACCAGATGGTGGAGCTCTGCATGTGCAAGAGAAACAGCAAGAAACGCTACAGAAATGGATACTGAGAAGCAGCTGAAAGTCAAGGAGACGGAGCTTTGATTTTGAAAAGAGGTATTTCCAGGATTATGTGTGGATTGAAAGAGGCCTGAGTTTGTGAGCTAAAACACAACTGTGAAAGAAAATTGTGCAGTTACTCTGTAATAAACTAAATTTCCGTGAGTACATACCTAGCTTTGTCATAGGCTTCTCTCCTTACACTGATGTTGTCACCTATAACTTCTTTGTGTGAGCAAGGTACACTTCAGCTCTCCTACATTACAGTTTTCCCTTCCCTGTCAGTTCACACTAAATTCTGTGGGGCAGAGATTGTTCCTCACTGAGGGTCTGCGCATATGATAAACAATTGCTGCCCTTGTGTAACATCTGAAACTTAATTGGAAATTCACTCTACTTACATGGTAAGTCCCATTCTTTAGGCTCTGCCTTTCCTATTGTAAACTCTGCAGTGTGTTGTCTCTTGCTCTATATGTACATGTTGTAGTGGGGATTCATTGCTGCAAACACAAATAATTAATATCACTGGTAATGTTCAAAAATAAATATTTAAGGCTCTGTCTTGTTATGCACATTCCTAACTAAGTTTATGAATATTTCCTTTGACATAAATGGGGCTACTTGTTCTTATTGTTAACTTTCTGTTTAAGTTTTGTAAAGCTGGGGTCTGTATTATCAAGAAGGAAATTCTCAAGTGTATTACAAAAACGTGTTTCTAAGGAAGTGTTAGGAAGAACAAGTCCCCATCCTTCTCTGGTTTGTATTGCCATATAAACTAAGAATAGGAGTATACAGCAGATGGCGTGTGGTAGTGTTATTCCTCTCTGCAGTTGTGGCTACAAGGAAGTCTGAGACCTTGCTGATTAGCTTAACTAGTTGGATTTTACATTAGAAATATTACTGCAGGCCATGCTTGTAAGCCTCAGGGCATGCACTATCATAGAGATTAGCTGATTAGAAACTTAGAACTTTTACAGTGTTCACAGTTCTTCCAAACAGAAGAACATAGCTAACCAGAATACTTTGCCAAATCTGTTAATCTGTTTACTATTTAAAACAGCATTTGACTCTATAGTCACAAAAGTCATAGGCTTTTAATACTACTAAATCTCAGTTTGCTTGACTTCAAGCATATCCCAAGGGACAAAGAGGCAGCACAAGTATGTTGGTGTTGCTGCCTTAGGAGGTCAGGTTGAGGATATGCCTTGAGGTTTTTATAGAATCATAGAATTGTTTCAATTGGAAAAGACCTCTAAGATCATCAAGTCCAACTGTCAACCTAAGACCATCATGGCCATTAAACCATGTTCTGAAGTGCCGTGTTCACACATTTCTTGGACATCTACAGGACAGTGCCTCCACCATCTCCTTAGGCAACCTGTTCCAATGCCTAACAAATCTCCCATCACACCAGATTTGCCCAGGAGGCTGCAAGCACTTTTCCTCAGGTTTGGTATTTTAAGAAATGGGAATATCACAACTTATTTCATCACTCTGTATTGTAAAAAAATCATAGCTTCAATATTAAACCTACTGGTGAGTAATTTTTGGGTGTCTTCAGAATTAACCTGATTCACTCATAAATACCATCAAAAGTGTTAAAGCATCTTTTGAAAAGCCTAAACTTCCAACAGTTTTCCTAGACAAATTTTTATTCCATCCTATTATGTTTCTTGCCAACCACAAAGCAACAAAAGGGTAACAAGATCAGAATACAGACATTCACCATACCCCATTAAAATCTTGATTTTTGCACACTCACTATAGATCTCTACACACTTACTGACTCTTGAGCTGAGGATGTATAAGCTTTCGATGGAACAGAATTTGTGCCAAAGTCTGTCTGCAGGCCAAAAGAGAAGTAAAAGGACATTTGCAATCTATAATGATTAGATTTGAATTTTACTAACAGAGGGATGGATTTTCTTGCATTTGAATCAGTGGTACAATTCCATATTAGAGTTTACTTTCTCAGAGTCAGCAAAACACACTTAGATTTGCACAGAACTTGAGATGCCAAAGCACCCCATACATGTTAATTAACAATAAATGAGACACTGAAATGTTATGTTTTGTCAGTACTAAGTTGACTCACTACAAATAACACATTCATTACTTAAATACAGTCTTTAGAGTCTTTATAGCTGATTTAGTAATCTACTTAATTTACATTCTTTTACTCTGTATCTAAAGATTTACAAATCCAAAAGGTTTCCCTAGCCATTGAAAGGAGACAAAGCTGTGAGAAATTTAAAGATTGTTCTGTGAGACTTGGGGAAAACCCCACCACCATCAAAATGCTAACACAGCCCCACAAAATATTTTCAGCCCCCCAAAAACTTCTATGGCAATCATTGACTTGGAAAAAGCAAAACCAAAATCAGATACAGTGATTGGTTACAGGGAGACCACAAAGTCTATCTGCCAATGGTACCACACTTAGTGTGACATTACTTTTGATCCAGTCCAATTAAATAATTTTAGGGTAAAACAATTCTTTCCTGGACTGTTCATTCCTGATGATACTGAATGCCCTCAGCCATTACAGTTGACAAAGGCTGACAGCTCTTGCTGTGTTCCAGATAAGATTGTGATTCATAAAGCATCTTTTTGACAGCTTGTGTATTCTACATGTTTGCATCAACTTTTTCCTCAGTAAAATGGTTAACTTTAAATAGGTGTGAATTTGGCTGCTTTATTATTGTTAATAACAATATTAATTGTTAATAATAATAATAATAATAATTAATTGCTGGTGGTGGTATTGTTATTGTTATAATACACTTTGTTGGGTATTTACACATTCCCCCCCATCACCGAAATACCCTTTGCTAGCTTTTTGTTTGCTCTCTGCACAAAGCAGTCCCTTCCTTGACAGAGATGTAGAGCACAGTTGTGTTTGCATTAGGTCTGGAAGGCCATCTAGTGATAGCAAGAGAAAATGCAAACCCCTGCTTGAGTTGTGATTATTTTTTTTTTCTTAGTTGAATTAAATGATCTGGCTACCCTGAAGCATGCCCTTGGGGTTGTGATGGTGGTGGTGGTGGTGTTTTTTTGGGTTTTGGTTTTTTTTTTTCCTGTTCCCACAAGTTGTATTTCAAATATTTTGGAGTAAGTTTTGATTTCTGAAGAACTGATGGGGTTCACTGGAAATGGAGCACACTGATAATCCCTGTTAGGAAAGAAACGGCATTTTTTGTGCAGAATGATGGTAGATTGATACCTGAACAGATCTGTCACGAACACAGCAACACTCCTCTGCCCTGTATGTCAAAGCCAAATGTATCCAGCTGTTGTGACCCTCTGTCTTCCATGTTACAAAACAATGCCAGGTGGGTGCTTGGGGTCACCACATCTCTGAAATCAACATATAAAATTCTGGTTTATTTTCATCACAGCTCACCTTAGATGCCTGGGGCTGGGTGACTAAGCTATGAGAACACCTGTTGGTTCCTATTCAAACAATAAATACATCAGAACACAAGCAGCAAGTGCCCACCGCTCCCATCGCTGACAACACGTTTTAGGGGGTACCTCAGGGTATCTCTGCCTTCCCCACTGGGGCTGGCATGGCATCTGCTGCACACTCATGCCTGTGGGACTGTCACCTGCTGCTGTAGACATTGAGGTTGGGCCGGAAGCCCTCAGCTGGACTTAGGGCGAGCCAACGTGGCACCCGAGGCCCAAAGGGGAGTCTTCGGGGAGAGAATGTGGACTGAAAGGGGAGAACGCTGCTGCCACGGCTGCAGGACAGGGATGAGCAGCCAAGAGTGGATAATATGGCAGATCGATACAGCCGGGACCGGGTGCAGGCAGATGGAGGCCTTAGAGGCTCAGCGGGAGGGCAGGAGAGAGCAGCCGCTGTGGGTCCTGGGGGAGAAGGCCCGAGGGGGGCACCACGGTGCGCACTGAGGCTCTGTTCGCCTCGGCGCCGGGGGGGCGCGGGTGGACCTGGGCAGCTGCACACCCGTGAAGAACCGATACCACGGAGGCTGCAAACCGCCGAGAGGCCGAGGGAGACGGACTCCGATAAGAAGCACCGCCGGGCACCCCGGGGTATGGCGGCAGCGCGCCCCGGGCGGGGCCCTGAGGTACCTGAGGCGCCGGCGCCCGCAGGGCGGCCAATCCCCGCCGGGGCGCGGGCGGTGCCTGCCCGCCCCGGGGCGCCCGAAGGCGGCTGAGGGGGAGCCGGGTCCCGGCGGCGCTGAGCCCTGCCCGGCCCCGAGCGCTGCTCCGCAGCCATCCATGGAGGCGGCCAACGGGGCCGTGCCCGAGGGCGCGGCGGGGGACTCCCGAGGCGGCGCGGCCGCCCCGTCGGGTAAAAAGGAGGTGAAGGTCGTGATCGTAGGGGATGGCGGCTGCGGGAAGACGTCGCTGCTGATGGTGTACGCCAAGGGCTCCTTCCCTGAGGTGAGCAGGCTCGGGCGCCGTCGGGCCTGGGCTGGCAGGGACGGAAAGGGGCTGGGGAGCGCTGAGCAGAGCGGGTGGTGCTGGCTCTGAGCTGCTGATCCCTGCCTAGAGCTGCTTCTCCTCCCTTTGCAGCAATACGCGCCCTCCGTCTTCGAGAAGTACACAACCAGCATTACGGTGGGCAAAAAGGAGGTCACCCTGAATCTGTACGACACCGCAGGTAAGCGGTTTTTGCATCATCCTTTCCATTGTCACACCAACCTTTCTATTTTTTTCCAATCCCAGCAACATGAGGCTGTCAGAGGACTTTCCTGTGCAGCTGCTGGGCCATCGCCTGGGACTGAGCCCAAAGCCAGCCCCTGGAGTTTCATAACTGCAAACAAATAAGCAGAAACTGCTTTTACCTGTGTAAAATGCTGCTCCTGTGAACGTGCCCCAGTTTCTGTGCCAGCAGCTTTTACTGTGTCAAACCAAACTGATACTCAAAGACTTTAAAACTGGATGTGCTTTCAAATTGCTTTTCTACTTCATACCTTAATATAATAACATAGTTAAGACTGTTACAGTACCAGCAAATCAACAACCATTACCTGTTGCATGCATAAATGTGCCCTCCAGCAAAAAAGAGTCCCTCTCTGATGGCAGTTCTAGCCAAGGACTCATTATCTCAACAACCCAGTTTATTAAGAAAATTACATCAAATAGCAAACATATCTGGAGGTATTAAAGCCCAGTTCCCAAATGCAGAGCATAATACAATCAACCAGGCAAATATTTTAATCTCCTGCCATGTTTGATCGAATAGTGAAGGAGAAAAAGACTGGTTTGTGTTCAGGATAAAAAGGCCCTCATAGTAAAAGTTACTTGAAAGTAACTGGTAGTTTGTTTGAGTTAATTTCAGAAACTTGTGAAATGGTTTCTGTTTAACTTCATTCAGAGTTCCTGGGCTCTGCTATCCAGCTGCATTCCTAAGTGAACTCTAAAATTGACAGGCACTCTGTTTCAGCTCAGTGTAAATCATCTGCTTCAACACTGTAGAGTTCCAAATTTACACCAAGACAAATAAGAACCGAATGTAGTTGATACTGATTATTAATATGGTTTTAAAGGATGTGGGCTGGATCCAAAATGAGCAGTTGGTAGGGCAGGTTCAGTATTGCAGCACGAAATTCTTGCAGACTTGACATAAGTGCCCAGCACCTTGCGTCACACAGTTTGCTCAGCTCTGCGCAAGACCTGCAGCTGCCAGCAGCCTGCAGAGTGTTTGCTGAATCCAGTGTTGGTGTCTTATCAGAGAATCATCAAATGTTTTAGGTTAGAAGGGACCTTTCAAGGTCATCTAGTCTAAACCCCCTAAAGTGAGCAGGGACATGTTCAACTAGATCAGGTTACTCACAGCTATGTCCAACCCTACCTGTAATGGTTCCAGGGATGGGGCATCTGCCACCTCTCTGGGCAACTTGTGCCAGTGTTTCACCACCCTTATTGTGAAAAGTGTAATCTCCTATCAGTTTGTCCCCAGTTTAACTCTGTTTTCTTCCTTCAGGTACATAACTTCATCAGGTTTAGTTCACAGCTCTAAGTACTGTCTTGGACCAATGGACGGCCTCACTGAAGAGCAGAGTGAAGCCTATTTTGTGTCTCATAAGACACTCGGGGAAGTGGAGATGCCATTGTTGTCTAGTTGGCAGAGCTCTTTGCCATCAAAGAACAATTGCTTTCCACTTCTCACCTGGACATCTTGAACTCCAAGATGTGTTACCTCCCAAAACAGTGTCATGGCCACCAGCCTACAAGTTGCTAGAGGCTGCTGACACTTGTCTCCTCCCTTCCTGTTAAACTGCTTTCGCTTTGCATCAAGTGCATCAAGATTATGGGGTGCAAAGAAAGGGAAGATGTTGCCACCTTGGGTAAGGCATTTGCTTGAGAGGGAAAAGGGTTTGAGGTTTAGTTCTGTTTCAGAGCTGCTTACATAGTTTGATGCTACAGATCTGTGTCATACTCTGTAATTCAAGCAGCTTCTCTTTCTGAAGCTGTAAGTTGTGCTACAGGAAGAACTCACTTGAGTACATATTTTAATCTCATCCTGTTTTTAATAATACAAAACTGATGTTGAGTTTCTTAAGGGAAAACTAGGACTAAGAGTTGTGTCCCATCCTCTAAATTCAGAAGCAGCAGTAAGAGAAAAACAAAAGAAGTGTCCAGTTCAGTAGATGAGAGAGCTCCTGTCCCTCTGCCGTGTGGATGCAGCATGGGAAATGGAGTTTTGCTATCAGTGTTTCACTGTATTGACTTGCTTCTGTCACAGGCACCAGCTCATTAAATTCCTCTCTCAGCTGGGTGATAAAGCTCTGCAGTGGGTGTAGAGCAGCAATTGCAGCTTACAGATGAGTCTAAACATACAAGTTACTACTGGGAGTAGTTTAGCAGTGCAGCGTATCAGCCACGTTGTATGAATCATCTCCTAAGTTACTGAAGTGTTTGAGCTGGTCTTGCTCTTCTCTAAAATCCTAAGGCAGCTTTGTGCTTGTGTTTTGCTTCTTGGTCTGAACAGTTCTGAAACCATTCAGATTATCATAAACTCATTTAAATGGGATCAAAAAGCTGCAAAACCATTTTGGAGTTGAAGATATTCAGCTAAGTTCAGATCCATGAACTACACATAGCAGTGTAGGGGAGGAGAAGGCAAAGCTGTTCTTCTTAAAAAAAAAAAGGGGTCACTGGACCTTCGTGATGCTCCTATTTTTAGGATTTTGTTAAGAACAACACTCAGTGAGCTGTATGAACTTCAGCATCATGGGAAGGTAAAGGAGAGGTTCAGTTCTGTGGGCTGTTTAAAGTTAGGAGTCTTTGTATTGTCAAGTCCTGTGCAGCTTCAGACTTTAAGCTTGTCCTACTTACTGAAGGACACAAATAAAGTGCCTGATGCCTGAGAATCAAATATTTCAAGCTACAAAAGGTATTCCTTTCTTGACAAGAGTTTTGGTAACAAATGAAGTTAAGTCTAAAATAAATTTGACATTTTTTTGGGGTGAGAATTTTGTACTATGTTTCTCTGCCTTCCTCATCAGAGACACCTCTTGCTGTTGCAGGAAGTTGGTGGTATGCATATGCAATGTGTAAAGGCTTTGTAATATCACTTGTCTCGCCTGCAAACAGGCTTTGCAGCTGCTTACTCAATTAAAGATTTCCATTTCTTGCTGTGCTGCATAGAGATGAGGGCAGTGAGGGGTAAATAACTGTCATTTTTAACATACAGCATCGATGCTTTAGCTGCCCTTCAGACACAGGGTTCAATTTCTGCTGCTGTGCAGCACGGGGCTTTTCTCAGACCAAAGGAAAGAAAGAGCAGTGGTGGGCTGAGGCAGGCTGGGGAGGAAGCCATGCCTCATCATTGTGGGCACTGGCTCTGACTGGCAGGAAGCACATGCGAAGCCTCCAGTGGGGCTGTTCAGGTCTTTAATGACAGATGCATGGCAGTTTGAGGCCTTCAGAGACATTTTAAAAGACAGGAGATGCAAGAACAATTTTTTTTCGTAACTTTGAAAGGGAGTGCTTGAGAAAGACAAGAATTTGCCCCCCCACACACGCTTTTTAACTGAAGTGTGGCCTCACCTCAAGTGCCCTCCTTTACCAGTGTGATTCCTGCCAAGAATGTCTGTTTCCCATTTTTTTTTTTTTTAAACTGGGTAGTGAAAAAGCATAGTTGGCAAGCTAACAACCATGGGATTCCCATGGTTGTCTGCAGAGTCTGCAGAGTAACAGATCCAAGGTAATTGGGTGTGTTTCTGTGTGCCTATGTGCCTCTCCATTGCACAGCTCCATGTCAATCCTAACTTAGAAGTGTGGGCACTGAAATAGGCTCCCCAGGGACATGGTTGAATCCCCATCTCTGCAGGTATTTAAAATGCTGCAGAGATGTGGTGCTGAGGGACATGGTTTAGCCCAGATTTGGTACAGTGTAAGAATGGTTGGACTTGATGAAAAGACTTAAAGATTCTTTTCCAGCCAAAATGATTCTATGGTTACAGACAACAGGTGACTGTACAAAGGAAGTGGTCAGCTGGCCCTGAGCAGGTTGCTCCAGGATACATTCTTCCTCTTGCAATGGTGGTTGGTAGCGATGGACAGTGCTGCAGTGCATTAGGACAGCATGTACTGGTAAACTCCTAGGCTGGCAAGTCTTGACTGTATCATTTCCCTTCTCCTGCCAGTAACAATGGGTGCTGAGCTCCTTTATGGACTGAGCCCTGCACAGGTGGGCACTTTTTTGGTGATGGATTGGTGAAGGGGTGAGGAAGAGCAGACAGAGGTGAATGTGCATGGGAGACCAAGACCTGTTTCATTTCTTCTGTTGTTCATCCTCAACCACCACCTGAGTTCCCACCTCACTGCAGTGAGGTGGGTTCTGCAGCATGTCACAGAGGCATGCAGAATGTGATATTTGTGAGGAATTAGGTGAATTCAGCTAGATGGAGTTCTTTCTTTAAAAGAAACAAACAACAAAAACAGGGTCTATGGTGCTGCAATAAATTGAGGAAAGCAGAGCCACAGATGTGCTCACACATAGGCATATATTTAACCACTTGTTCTACAGCATGCTTTTTGTTACCTGGGCCAAGAAAAAATTTACCTGTGCTTGGGGAAGCACACTCAGGGACTGTGCATATACATTTACTTACTGCTTAGGTTCATCTCTATTCCCTTCATTTTAAAACTCTTGTAGTAGAAGACTTTAATCTGTGCCAAATTAGCTCTGACCACAGGCTGAGCAGCTTTACAAAGAAAAAGTCTCCCAGGCCTTCTTTTGCAGCAGCACTTAAGGACAGGGGGTGAAAGGGATTGTTTTCAGTCAGAGAGATGTTGATGTTTAGACACAGTTTCATCTGGGTCCCATTACATCTTCAGCAACTGAAGAACTGCATCTGAGCTCTTAAATTGCTTCTTCTCCTTCCAAGTGAGCGCTGCAATCACCTGACTGTAATGCAAGTTAAGCAATTACCATCTAACATTCCTGCTGTGGTCTCTGTACCTTGTTCTGTGCTTGGCGTTTGAAATTCCAAAGACAGAGCATTCAAAGATGGAATTTAAAATACGAAGCTGCATTTTGTACAGCAGCTTTTTCTCGTGCATTTATTTTCTCTGTTCGTTAAACAAAACACAACTGCACAGCAGCTTTGGAAGATGAAGGTGCAGTTCACTGGGGCATGTCTGTAGTTTTGGACTTGCAATGCAACATATTTATCACTTTATTGAAGACACCTCTTCTGCTATCCCAGTCAAGAGAGTATGAATTTATCTCTGTGTTCCCATTCCAAACAAATAAATGTGTTTCTTCTAAGGTGACAGTCATCCTGTCACCCTCACAAATTGCCAGCAATAACTTGGAGAACATTTTGATTTTTACAATCTACATTGGTAGAAGTTCAGATCCATGAACTTGAACAGGGAAAAATCATGCACAGCAGCACATCACCTTAGAGTAAATTAGGAGGGAAAAAAAAAATATTGGCTCCTGATTAATGCATTTAGAGGATTAGCTCAGCAGCAAAATGGTAAATTGGTTGCAAACAAGTACGTGGATTTGGGAGAATAATAAGGGCTAAGCACCACAGTCTTTGCTCTTAGTGCTCATACAACATGCATAGTTTGGTCAATTGTCTATTATTTCTGGATTAAATCTTGAGGGATCAATTCTTCTTTGTTCTGCCCATGGAGCCTGCTGCTTCTGCAGGAGCTCAAGTGCATAGTGGTCCAAACTTAAGACTCCTGCTTTACAAATATCTTGGGAAAACTGAGTAATGGCTTATCCAATAGGCATTGCCTGGTAATAGCCTGTAACTCTATCTATCATTTAAATTAAGGAAAGGAGCAAAGTACTGCAAAATTATTGGCCTTCTGGTATCTGTAGTTCTTCATACTGCAGCTAGAGACAAGCATATTGGCTGGTGATGAGTGTGACTGGGACTGAGCCAGGTGCCAGGGGAGGAATAATGGTACAAAGTGGAAGCACACTGAAATTTTCAGCATCCCTTCATTTCAAGTAGCAATAGAAAGATTTGAGATGTGTGACTTCCCTGTAGGGCAGTTTCTGGGCTGTGTGTACATTGTGGTGATGATGGGAAGGAATGGAATTCCCAGCTCTCATTTTGGAAATTTGTTGTATCAAGGGCAGCGTTCAGGGGGCAAATAGATCTCCTACAGACTGCTTAAATCACAGTTTCTTCCTTTCTAAGTCTTGGGGAAAAAAAATCTCAGATGAGAAGGCTTGGGCTTTTTTACTAAGCTGCCAACTGTATCTGATAATTGAACTTAGGCTCTCAAAGCAAGACACCTTCAACCCCCAGCATGGTGATTACTGCGAAGTCAGGTGTACAGCAGGGGGAAGAGCACAGGTCTGAAGCAAATTAGCTTCCTTTTGTCAGATCATGTCCCTAGAATATCCCTAAGCAGAAGTGTGACAAATCCCCTGCATTTCCAGAATTCAGAAGCATGCCCAGGATCTACTGTGTAGTCCTGTTTCAGAGAGCAGTTAAGCCTGGCTCATGTCTTGCAAACCATGTGTGTGCTGCGTGGTCTGCTCAGCGCTGCTTCCTCTCAGCTCACTGGGCTGGGAAAAGCAAGTTTGTCACTAAGATTTTTACTTCTAGCAAATAGAGTGTTCCCGCCTCTTGCTGCATCACACGTGCAAATGTGCTTGGGAGAATGGAAGCACTGTCAAACGGCAAATGTTTTAATCAATAATGGTCAGATTCTTCTTGCTGATTTTGCTTGTGAGCAGCAGTGCGTGATTAGAGCTGCTTCTGAGTATTTAGCAGATGGACAGAGCAGGCTTTTTATTAATACTTGCCAAGAACGTGTTTTATACTCTAAAGCATCAGTTTTGTCAGTGAAGAAGAATCTTTTGCGTTTAAGTGAAGAAATTTTACAAATTGCAGACTTGTTGGTGTTAGGTTTAATGGTTGGACTCAATCTCAAGGGGCTTTTCCAGTCTAAACAGTTCTATGATTCTAAGTATGGAAAATTTGCAGTGTGTGCAATTACAGTACTGTTGTTCTTGTTCTCAAGTATGTATCTCTATGTTGCTCCTATACTGCTTGTTAAGGACAGAGCTTTCTTTTATCCAAAGCATTCTCTGTGTTCCAGGGCAGGAGGACTACGATCGCCTGCGCCCCCTTTCCTACCAGAACACAAACGTTGTGTTGATTTGTTACGATGTCATGAACCCCACTAGCTATGAGAATATAGTAGCCAAGGTAAGAGGCTTCCATAATTGCTTCAGCCTTTTAAATGAATTACCTATGCCTGATACATGACAAGATGTCAGATTAAAAAAGATGATGCTTTTAGTGTCCTGTACACTGGGCATGTAGATGCTCAGATCATTCCTCATGCGCTGAGCTGCAGGTCATAGACCTCAGACCTGGAGCTCACCTCTCCTTGGTGTTCAGAACTGGGGTTGACTCTTTGGAACACTAAAGGGATGAAACACCAGCAGTGAGATTGCTGCTTTATCTGTAGTGGTGTCAAACAGCCACCAGTGCACACAAGCATTTGAGATCCAAGTCTATTTCCATCATGTGCATATTTAACTGGAGGGGAGAGCTACGAGCAACCACTTGTATGTACTGCTCCAAAGCAGAAGTTAGCAGTCCTGTACAGAGCACCAGCAAAACAAAGCAAGACTCTGTCCAAATTCTGCTCTTAAATATGACTTTTGAGGAGTCCTCCTGAATTTGAACAGGTGTTAAATGGGTGCTTTGGCATAGAGACAGATGCCAGCTTTGTTTTTATAAAGAGCTGACTTTGGGTAGAACTTCTGAATATTTCTGTAATGTGAATAGTGCACATTGGGCTCCTACCGCTAGATTATCAACTGTCAAATCTCTGAAATCGCAGCATATATTAAATGGTGGTTCTGTTCCTTGGCTTTATTGTTTTCATTTCAGAATTAAAAAAAAAAAAAAAAAGCCAGATGTGAAAGTGTTGCTTTTGTACCCTCAGTGGTATCCCGAAGTGAATCACTTCTGCCGAGGCGTCCCGGTCGTGCTGATCGGCTGCAAGACAGACCTGAGGAAAGACAAAGAGCAGCTGCGCAAGCTCAGGGCTTCCAAGCAGGAGCCCATTACTTACAACCAGGTAAACACAACTGCATTTAAAGCGGTTTCTGCTTTGAAAGAGACAAAGCATACTTACTTCAATGGCATTGTTTGTCCTGAGCACAATCACAGGCACTCCAAAGTTAGGTAATCATAATGCCCATAAAGAAATTGTCCACAGTCAACACTGACAGGGGTTTCTGTAAGTGCTTTTTGGAAGAGGCCAAATCACCACCTCTTTTTAGTACCAATGGAGAGAAATTTAAAGAGCATTTTACCTGTCTTGGACTGTCTGACAGAACACTACTAGCTATGCCTTCTAGATCTCATTCTTGTTTCCTTTCACAGCTAGGTTATTATTATTGTAAATATTACTATTATAAATTAGTAAGCCTCAACTAGTTGCTTGGACTCCCTTCACAATTTTTATTAGCATACTGTGTTCCCTTCCCTGGCACTTTGATCAGGATCATGATAAAGCCTGGAGGTGGTAGGATACACGTTACAGGATTAAAAATACTGACTGTACTGGAAAAAATGTGTTTTGCAAAGTATTTAAAAATAAGTCTTTTCAAGGACAATAGCAAGAACATCTGCAAGGCCTCTCTAACATGAGAGACTTTTCTTTGAAGTCTCTGAAGTAATCATACCAAAAAAATCTACATGTTCTGAAATGCTTTCAATTTGAGCATTATGAAGCAGTGAGACTGAGAACTAGTGTTGCAACACCATCGTAGCTGTCCTAGGCAGAGGAGAAAGTCAGTGATGGAACAGCTTGTCCCATGTCACAAGAGATGTTTCTGCTCTGGTCTTCCTTTTTTTTTTTAAACTACAAAGCCATCCTTCTCCTCTCATCTCAGCTTTCCAACTGTTGGAGACACAAGTCTGGGGAACAAGGTTAAGTGCACCAAGACCTTGGATGAATCACTGCTTTTTCTAAACAACATGAGAAGGAATTGCAACTGCATCACCACTAAAGCATGCTGGGACTTTCAGCTTGTCTCCGTCGGGCACAGGATGAGGTGCCCATCCTGGCGCTTTGTGAACAGCTGCAGATTGTCCCTCATTTGCATTAATTCCCTTCATCACCCTCACACATGAGGTTCAGGGCAGGCAACAGACACTTTTGATGAGTCTGCTGAGGCTTCATGCAGTTAAATCCCACGGCCCACGTGATGCACAAACTGTCTCCTATGTGAGCCCTCCCACCTGGTTTTTCTGCTCTTAAATATACACTACCTCAGTCTTTTACAGCTGATGGCATCTTGAGTCACACGACGTGATGCTTCCAATGCCAGGCACAGGCACAGAGGAGCTGAACAATATCTGCCAGCACTGCAGCTTGCAAACAACTGGAAGGAGACAAACTTCACTTAAGTATGCTGAAGAAAAATCCCCCTGTAGAAGCCTGAGTGCTCCAAGTGGTCCCACTCCCAGAGCTTACAATGAATAAATGCACAGTTCGTGAGCTGTGGGTTGCAGACCTGGAATTCACACTCCAAGGCTCACAAGCATTCCAAACTGGGGGCTGACTCTGCAGTGACAAAAAAAGGATGACAAGCAAAGTAAGAAATCACCCTGTTGTGTCTGTAGTGATTTCACACAACCAGGATTGCATGCAAATGTTTTAGGTTCTGGTCTGTTCGCGTTGCATGCTTTTGGGTGAGCTTGAGAAGTACAGGCAAGCATTTGTGTATATGAGGACACTGGGCCCTTGGGATGCTCCAGAGCAAAAGCCAAGGTTCCTGCATGTGCACCAGCAAACCAAAGCAAGGCATCGGTCCTAATTCTGCTCTTGCATGTGACATTCATTACTAAAGGTGACATCACATAATAGGCCTCACAAAATAAGACCACATAGACATCATATCCTCATTAAGTATCTACCTCAGCATTTCTTTTAAAGAAACTGAATACTGAGAATATCTTTATGCTATCAGCAGTCTGCATTTTAATGCACTGAACTGTTAGGTCAGGCTCTAGATCATCATCAGGGAAAACAACCTAATTGATTGAACAGTGCCTCAGTTTACTACCAGTGCCATTTACACTCTAGTACTGGGAGGCAGCTTCTTTCTTCCTGACTTGGTGTTAAAAAAAATGTACAAAACAATTCCCTTTCTCTCCTATCTCTTATGTTTTTTTCCAGGGTGAAGCAACTTGTCGGCAGATCAATGCAGAAATTTATCTGGAATGCTCAGCAAAGTGTCGCGAAAACATAGAAAATGTTTTTAAAGAAGCCACAACCATCGCCCTGAATGCCATGAGAAAGGCCAAGCGCCAGAAGAAGCAGAGAGCATGCTCTGTGCTATGATCTGGGCTGCAAGACAGCATTGACTGCACAACAGCCAAGCCATGTTAAAAACGGTAGAACTTGAAAGACCTTTTTTTTTTATTACACGTTTGTATTCCTAAAATAATTTTTATTTTAAAATGTTAATTATTTTTAGTGGGTTTGCACTTTTATTGCACTGCTCTCAGAGTTTTCAAGGTTCTCTTTATCACAGTTAACTGATGCTGTCTGCCTTTGTCCATCTGGCTTTTGCTCCTAGCAGCAACCAACCACAAGTCAAGAGTTGGACTCACTGTTTAAATTGCAACACATAGCAACTGCAACTAAATGACTTAAGTTAGCAGTTGGGTTTTTTCCCCTCCGCAAAGCAATTGTGGCATGTTATAGCTACAATTTACTGTCTTTTCCAAGCAGAAAAGCTTCTTTTAGAAGTAATGTCTATGCAGCTTACCAAGCATCTTTGAAGAGACAGAAATTAAAGTTCTGTCTTAACATTTTCAAATCAATGGTGGCGGTGAGAGGAGTTAGCTACAAGCCACCCACCCAGTGTCCACCACTGCCTCTGTGCCTCTGGAGAGCTGCACCTTTAGAGGTCCCCTTGCAAGTCCAGCTGCTGTAACAGGAGGTGCTATCAATGGAAATACATCAGTTGCTCCTCAGAAATGAAATGTCAAGGTAAATATTTCACTTACAATTCTCAAAGTTAGAAGTACTCCAAGCAGCTACTATGTGTAATGTAAAGTCAGGTTTATGGTGTATTTGTATAAGTTATTTAATAGATAACAGATGCAGATATTGGTGCATGCTAGGGGAAATACTTAACTCATGTTCATTAACTGTTGAAAAAGTCTCTGTTGTTATGAATTAAAATTATTCCTTCTGTGATGGTGTCAGTTGTCTGTTGGAGAATAAGGGATGCTCCCACTGCACAACTAGTACACCCGCCTCCAATATCCTGGTTTTTGTGCACATGCCATGCAGTGAGATCTCAGAGTTGAGGAGCAAACACTAGTTTGTAGCCATCACAAACCAAACCTGTGAGAAGTTTCTGCAGTACAGGTGTCATTGGAAGCTTTCTGTTGACGGCAAAGGACAGCCCATCCCAAGGGAGAACACACAGGACTTGTGTAGTGGCAACAAGACAACTTTTGGCCAAAACGTTTAGGCTGTGCATGCCAGGAGTCTGCTGTTAGACAAAACATTGCACGCAGAGAGGGGTAGCTCTACATCAGATTTCATGCATCTTTGTCCTCTGCTGCTTCCACCACCAGCTGGTGAAAAACTGCCATCATCATCATCTTACATGCAGGATAGTGATCGTGAGCCTTGAAATCTTATTCATCTTTCTTCTCCTAGCATGGTTTTGATTTAACTAAGGTTTGTGAATCCCTATGAGATTAAACTGGAAAAAAAAAAAAAAAAAAACTACGAGTTTGTGCAAGTCTTCAACTACAGAAAAATCTCGAAGAACCGTGCAGCCTTTTTTCCACAAGAAGACATTTGGCAGTAAGACACAGAGCCAACCATCACCTCACCCAGTGCAGAACTGAAACATCAGCCTGCAGGAAGTCACATTTACCCTCAGCTCCATGGTGGGAAACACGCTTGCTTTTTTAATCTGAGTTTCTCATGCTGTAGAACTCAAGTTCCTCACCACATGCAGAGCTCCCCACCCCCGGACAACCGGGTCCGCTGCTCAGATGTAGCAAGTTCCAGCATCTCTCTCAAATTTAATAAATGGAGTTCAAAGGATTAAAAAACTCACCTCACAGGGGGTGCGAAAATCAAGTTAACATAGCAAGATACAGCCCAGCTAGTGTAGAAGTTGTTCAAAATACATAAATATCAGTTTATTGTTCATGCCCACAGGACAATGGTGCTGCAAAAGGAATTTTGCCAGCCTTGCAGCAACAGGACTGATGAAACCATCTCAAGGCCATAGTGCATATAGATTTTTTTGTGAGCACACTTACAAAGGGCAGCATCAGGGTACACACTCCCCTGTTCAGGCTTTGTGCTCCCTCAAAGGAAGTCTTCATCATGTGAGATACCACAGCTGGCCTTAGCAGGTACCAATGGCACAGCTCCCAAAACAAGCTTATTTGAATGAGGAAGTTGAGGCTGAAGCAGCATGAGGAGTTAAGCAGGATGGCAGTCAGGTATTTGTCCTCTGCCATCCTCCTGAACCAGTGTTTATATTCCCTTAATTACTGGTACAAGTGCAGCATCTAAAATTATTTTTAACGCTGAGCCTGTCCTTCCCTTTCCATAGTGGCACTGGGAGCAAAAAAGTACTGAAACCAGAAACCCAAGTGCAACTGCACTTACTGCCACTGATCAAGGCCATTTTAAGGAGAAACAGTGTCTTGAGAAACCAACCCCAGGGGCATTTGTCAGGAAAAAGGGGCTGAGGCATCTGCATGTTGAATAGTTTCTTTTGGTTTATTTTAGGTCTTTTCCAGGCCAGGCGAGATGACCTGGTCTACCTGGAAGAGGATGAGCAGACTTCCCTGCCATTTAAAAACCTGCCTTTGCTTATTTTTGTTTTCAAAAGAGGATTTATCTTTTTTTTTTTTTTTAAATAGCTTTTTAAATCTGTATATAGCAGCAGGATGGTACAAAGATGGGTGGTGTTTTTTTCACAGTACACACAGGTTAGTATTGCCACTGAAAATATGCCTTAAATAAATGCCTTTAAAAACAGCATTCGGTCTGTATCAGTGATCAGCTTGGAGTGTTCATAAACCTTTGCAAATCCAATACCCAGAATTTAAATAGTAAAACTGGTAAGTGTTAAATATCATTCCAGAATTGGAATTACAGTAGATCTCACATCCTCCCAATGCTGGTGCTTCACCAGACAGGTGCATGCTGCTCTATATACAGAAAAAAATAACCCAAAAGCAAAAGAGATTTGGTATTAAATATACATAAATAGCAGGACTGCAGACTGAAGAGCCATGCTTGCATTAATACTGAGTCTGTGCTGGCAGAGTCCATGTCCTTCACCAAACACAGGGATGGATGAGTCCTTCCAAGCCCATCCCATCGTGTAAGCTGGAGGTTAGCAGGATACATCCCAAACCCAGTGCTTGCTACAGGCAGAGGGACAGCAGCCAGCAGGTTGGGGACAGGGGGTTCACAGCTTCTTCATTTTGTCTTTGTTTTTCTGAAGTTTAGTGTGCACCACTTTGAGAGTAGTGAGGAAGTTCCCAAGGAAGAGTAGCAGAAACGTGAAAGCCAACACAAAAACCTGAGGGGAGAAGGAGAAAAAGAAGGTGATAGTGCTGCTCTGGCCACATGCAGGTGAGGTCTGATGGGGGTTGGCTGCTAAGTCCGAGGATCCATTAGCAGAAAGATGGGAGAATATTGTAGCCACGCATCCAGCTGTGTGGGTTAACAGGAAGTCTATTTTATCATGATCATTTAAGTAGCATTTACTAATTTTTAAATAGTACAACATGAATCATATTCAACACTTCCAGACTCCATCAGGCAGTAAAATGAAATCCTTAAGTCCAATCTAATGGCTTAACTTTGTGCTACAAGCAAGTTCATGAAACAGGAATGGCACAGGGGAATCACTTGTTTCTGCAGGAAGGTGTGTTCCTCCTGAACCAAGTAAACACACAAATTACAGCAAGACATGACCAAAATAAACCCCATCAGATTATCTGCATCTCTGCACACAGGATGTGGTCCAACTGTACAGCTGGAAAATGGGATAGGCATGTTTGATGGGTGACAGCAACAGAGAAAACAAGTGGAAAGATCCCTAACAGTGAGGCAGTAAAGTGGGCAATGAGTTTTTAAAGTGATTCACTGCCATAATTTACTTGGTACCGTATTTTTGTATGTGTAACCCATGGATCACCTATAGAGCCACAAGCAGCTCAGCAGCCATTGCTAGAAAATGCACATGAACAGGCAGAGCTTTACCCACAAGTATTTTCTTCCCCCTGCATGCTCTGCCTTTCAGTTTGTGTGGTCACCCATGGGTGCAAACTTCCCTACAGTAACCTATATTTGGTTTGAGTTCTCTTGCACAGGCTGTGCCACACCACCCTGAGACACTTAGATAGGGTCAGCTGCCCACATATCTCTAAGACTGTAGTTAAACACCCCCTTCTCCCTTCTCTGTGATTTTTCTGAGCAGAACCAGCACCCACCTGCCATTCTTTGCACTCCTTGTGCCTTGACAATCCAAACAGCGTGATTGCATTGTATAGCTGCCAGAACTACAAAGGGGGAGGGAAAAAAAAATGGCAGTTTTATTATTAGCAAAAAGAAGAACCTTAGCAACATTTGCCATGGGTCCACATGATTCAAACCACCCTCCCATGGTGCTGCAGCCTTGTTGGCAGACCCTTACAGACCTGGTATAGGAGTGAGGTATGGGACTGCCCAACTTACATGCCCAAAGAACAAGAAGGGAAGGAGAAATGTCAGTCCCCGCCACATCCAGGACTGAAATCCTTCTGAAAAAGGTTAAGAGGCAGAGAGTGAGCACAGAAGAGCCAGAACCAGAGCTGCAGCTCTCCCTACCCAGACAACCCCATAAGGGCTATTCCCATCCTGCTCCACAATAGCCAAATGATTAAAAATATCATGGATAGAATGGTGTGAGTGGGAAGGGACATTTAAAGGTCATCTAATATCCTTCCATCTAGCCCGAACCTCCCTCTTCTAGTTTAAAACCCTCACCTCTTGTCCTGTCACAACAGCCCCTGCTAAATAATTACACTTGAAGGTATGGTAACGGGAGGAGGATGAAGATGGGAATGACCAAAACCTCCATCTTAACCCTCTCAAGAGCCAACAGAGATCACAGCACTCTGCCTCCAAGCCACTGGACTGAAGGAGGAGATAAAATCCTCACCCCCCTTCCTACCTCAGGACACAGACAGCAAGGCAGGGGGGTAGCAGCTCTGCAAAGCTCACTCTCAGAGGGCAAATAGCTCTCTCTTCTCCTTACTGCTGCATCTAAAACCTCTGCCAAAACCTTACAAAGAAAGCATTGCAGAAAACCTCACCCACTGTAAGGTCCAAGTGGTTTCTCTCCCCTAAAGCACGGAGTCTGTAAAGACAGCCCCTTTGATAGTAATACTGTAGGAACTGCACACAACCTGGAGGAGGAGATAAAACATCATTGCACTGGCTGTTCAGAAGTATGATCAACGTATCCAACTGTGTCATTTAATCTAACGGCACTTAATTATTGTTTATATTTGCACATTGTACATTTGCATATGAGCTTTATATTCCTACAGTTTAGTACTTCAGTATTTACAAAGCAAAAATGCTCCCTTCCAGGCATGCAAGATACAAACTGATTTTATCCCAGGAGTTAACAAGGTAAGAAATACTCACTCTGAAATATTGAAAATGCTAAAAACTGACTGCGAAACATCTGATACATGAGTCCATCTGGCCTGGAAGCAAAACACAAAGGAGGTTTATTTGTTTGATAAAAGTCATATGATGCCATGCCCTTGCCCTTCCTCTTCCCTGCCAAGCTGGATCCCATTAGCAAACAAAGCAAGCAGCTGGTACCCAGCCCACTGCACTCCATTGGGAGCCCAGACAGGGTGATACAGCTGCACATCACAACTTTGGTCTGTAGGAAACATTCTCTTTCATTAGGCTTCCCCTAATTAAAAATCCCTGTGGTGGTGTGCTCCTTCTCCTAAGGATAGTTCAGCACAGGCAGAGGGCAGGGAGCCTTCTGCTGCCATCGCTATGTCATCCCCTTACAGATTTGGGAACAAAAACATTTGTTGTTTTAAAACACTCTGCTGTTCAACCAACAACTGCACCCATGAGAAGGTAACTTGCATTTTTGGCTTTATGCTCTGTCACCTGGGTTCAGCAAAGCCACCAAACATTCATTTTTTTTGTGTTCTACCTCTAAAGCAAAGTGCTGCTGTTGAAATTAGTACCAAAATCTCTGCAAGTCTCCTACCAGTGCAACTACAGCTTAGGGATTTGTTTTCTTTCTTTTAAATCAATGAAAATACAAACTTGTGGTGTTGTGTTTATCACTGAAAACATCTTAAACATCAGACAAATACTAAGTCTGATGCTTTGCCATGTGGCCACATGGCCATAGCTTCCTGGTCCTGCTGAATTTAAATGGCTAGGTGATGCAAACACTTTGAAACAGATTTGAAAGCACCCTGAGTAGGTGAGAGCAGACTCACCATGTTAACATTACTCCAGACAGGAATGTGGAGACATAGTGATGAGACACCCACCAGCCTTTGATCCTGAACAGACAAAAACGTGACAGTTAGATAAGAAACTCAGATTTTAAAGTCTGACTTTAAAGAAAAAAAAAAAATGATCCTGACTCAGAGGAGAAGGAACTGGGAACATGAGAGACAGCAGACAGGGTGCTGTGGGAGCACTATCCTGGCAACATGGCTTATCTGGAGACATGAATCCACAACTGCTGGAGAGAGGCTCAGCACTGGGTCACATCTCATGTGCTCCCACAAGCTTTCCAGAAGAGCGAGAAGCAGCAGTCCCCACAGCACAAGGTACCACAGTGACTAATGATGCACAAATTTCAGCCCACACCCCCTTTCTTTTTTCTATGCCATGCAAATCATTGACGTTTCCAAGTCCACCCTATGAGGTGGCCCCTTCCTCCAGACACAAATACTGGAGAAAGCTCAGAAAATGAAAGTGAGCAAAAGCTGTAGTGAGGCAGAATCAAGACTTTCCCCAGTGGATAGCACTGCTTTGGAAACTAAGCCAACAGGATGGGTTAACTGGGGGCACTTCCAACCAAAGGTGTGCAACCTCTAACACAGGACAGCAGCTGAATCAATGGCATTTGTTTTTATTTTAAAGACAGTTCATGCTTTAAGTGGTTTGGCAGGTGGCACAGTACCTGGATCCGTTGCTGATGAGAATGCTTTCCCGTATTGTCAGTGTGCAGTAATACCATACCAACAGAAAGTTAAACACTTCATCTGTCACCCTGTGAAACCAAAAAACACATAGTAAAAATAAAAACCAAACCAAAAAAAACCCACCATAAACCCCCCAACATATTATTTGCAAAGGCATAGTTAAAAAAACCCAAACAAATTAAAATGTATTTTTCCTCCCTCCCCTTGGGCAGACAAAAACCTGTCCAAGTGAAGCCTCTGCCCTGAACATCTCTAATCCAGATGCCAAACTGCACAGAGCAGCAGCACCACTGGGCTCAAAGTCCTTTCCTCCAGAAAGTGCCCTATGATATAACACTGCAGACTTTCAGCCAAGAAGCAGGTATGCAGAGATGACACTAAATCCTTCTGAAGGAGAGAAAGCACCATGGAAGCAGAGGATGATCCAATTTAGAAAGGCATTTCCAGGCTAATTCAATGAGGAGATTCCATGAGATCTATACAAATCCAATCAACTAAAAGAGCAGAGAAGCATTACACTCTGAAGGAAAAAACCAAAACAAAACACCACCAAACAACTTTATTTTGCCCTTTGTAAACTCCTGAAGCTGAGATGATTCATGGCACCCTCTAAGGCTAGTACAATCCTGCACTCACCCAGACCCACCTCAGTGAAGTACTCAGCTCCAACATCTTCCCAGTTTTATGTAAGCAAAACTGAATAGTGGAAGCTTTTTAGTGCTCAGCTACTTTATCATGACCTAGAGATAACATTTTGCATCTGATCCTTTCATGCAAATCCTCTCTTGTTTCGATTGCAACACCAGAGCTGCAGCATAGTGCTGGTCCTCGCCTGGGACAACCCAGTAGAACAAAGCCAGTTGCTTATTCCCAAGCACAGCATGATACCAGAAAAACAAGAGATCACAAAACACGATGCTGGACCTGCTCTTTGTTACAAGAGACTTGAAAAAGAGTTAACCAAGGAAAAGCAAGTAGCTAAAATACAGATCCTGTTGCTGGTGGTGAAGAAGAGGTGCAAAAGCTGTCCTGCTGTCCAACTACTCAAAGCCTTAAATGCTGCCAGACCCCATCTCACCATACTTAACAGGAGAGAACAGTTAGCTCAGACCCAGTACGTTTTTATTCAAAATTCTTGATCAGAAGTCAAAATGCAGGCTTACCTGTAGTGCAGAATAAACCTGCAGGTGACAGCCCCAAGTAACAAGATTATGGTCAGATAAAGTTTGAACTTTTCATACTCGTCCTTGTAGGCAAATCTGGAAGGGAACAGACATTGTTTCTGCACACAAATGGGTGGTTTATGGGAATGCAGCTTCACTTTTTTCAAACCAGATGCAAATCCACATGCCAAGCCCAGAGGAATGAGGTTTTACTTGAAACCTTTAGAACACCAGGGGCTGGCGTAAGGCAGCTTTCTGCCTGCAGGGCCTGTCTGGGCTGCAGTGCCGTTAGGTCACAGGACAACTCAACAGCTGAAGCACATAAGAGATGGTTTCTGGGTTGGCATGGTAAGATTTAAAAATAAAATCTCCATTTTCTAGAGCACTGTATGCCTAGAAGTCACAATACCAT
This sequence comes from Ramphastos sulfuratus, assembly GCA_013399055.1. Classification (NCBI taxonomy): domain Eukaryota; kingdom Metazoa; phylum Chordata; class Aves; order Piciformes; family Ramphastidae; genus Ramphastos; species Ramphastos sulfuratus. Next base: position 157,933 of record WBNM01032319.1, on the reverse strand, counting down.
TTTCACTGCAACCTCTCCCTTACAGTAAAGGCAGCAGGCCAGGTTTAAAAGCAAACCATGGGCAGAATCCATCAGGGCTCGTGAGGCTTTAGCTTGGCCTCATCTCACAGTCTGAATTCTTCAACCTGTTTTATTTTTCATCAAATCTAAGAGAAACCCATTCCTTTTTTGGGACCACAATGGTGGTGGTGAAATACTGGAACAGGTTGTCCAGAGATGTGATGGAGGCCCCATCCCTGGAGACATTCAAGGTGAGACTTGATGGAGCCCCGAGCAACCTAATCTAGTTGGAGATGTCCCTGCTCACTGCAGGTGAGTTGGACAAGACAACCTTTAAGGGTTCCTTCCAGCCCAATGCATTCTACAACTTCAGTCCATATCCACAGCTGGCCCCAGAGAAACCCAAACCCACATGGAAACACTCACTTACTTTGCTTGGTTACTCAGGAGAGTTACATTCACATTTCCCAGCACCAGATTTAAGTACAGGCTGGAAGACAAAATAACAAGAGCAGACCCACATAAGTTGTTTCATTTGAACACTGCAGGATGACCAGATTGGAACTGAAGAGACTGGCAAATCTGCCAAAGCCATGTTTGCTGTAGGTTTTAAATAAGGCAAACTTGAGAGAGACTACAGAAGACAATTTAAATGTGGGAAGACTGGTCAGCAGTCCCAAGAAGCTAGAGAAAAGGTTTATTTACCTGATCCCTCTTCTGCACTACAGTCCAAGGGCAAGAAATGTAGTGTGCACTGCTCAAACCCCAAAGTAATGGAGAAATTGAAAGAAAAGTTAAAGACAGAAAGTTAAGGGGCTGCAGGATTGTGCAGCCCTCGATAACTGGAAGAAATGTCCTAGCAAACCAACCTGAAGTAAAATAGTAAATTTAAAGTCAGTTGAAAACACTGTTTAAAAAAAAAAAAAAGAGAGAAAAATATTTGTGCTTAGCCTTAACATTGACACAGGAAAACATCAGTGTGAAGCAGTGAACTGCAGAGTCTCTCACCAATGCAGAGTGATTTTAAACAAAAAAACGGCCCTGCCTACATGCAGCACATTTACATACACTTCCAGCTAATAAATTCTGTGCACAACTGACAAGCAGCTCAGCAAGAGGTTTATGACTAATCCAGTTTTACATGTACCCCTTCAACGTGCACGTTATCTTCCAGGAACAACACTGCTGCAAACACCTAGAAAATCGGCTTCCTGGAGCAACACCTCCCCACAGAAACACATACCCATTCTTCTTTGGCAGGTAGGCTTCCATGTCAAAGAAGGCATTTTGCCTCTCCTTGATCTGGGCACTGATCTCCTGAATAAGAGCAAATTCTTCAGGACTTGCTTTGTGCTTGCACCTGCATAAACACAGAAACAAGTTATTCCTATTTATATTCTTCCTCTTTTTTAGTTAAAAGGAAAAACAATGTCATAAACCTCACACTGTTCAAAAGCTGTGAGTTAAATATCATTGCACACTTTTGCTCCTCTGTGTCTGCACTGTCATTTCACTGACCATGGTTTTTATTTTACTGCCTGGTTTATGCTGCTGTAGATCATTTCAACCAGCTGGTTTATAAATCAGCTTCTCTTTTCATCTCAGCTCAGTGACAGGATGCTGTAACTTCTTCCCTAGTAAAGCACTTGAGGAATATTGTGCTTTTCTGCAGGAACTCCTTCTACTTTGTGATCTTTCTGCATGATTTCAGGTACTGCCCTTGCAGCGGCTGCAGCTCTTCAGGCATGAAAGATTTTGGGACATAGCAAACACAGAGCTGATGATTTACTGACAAACTGTGGGTTTACCAATTAATGTAGAAGAGAGAGCAGAGCACAGCAGTGTGAGCAACTCGTGGTGCCCGAGGAGGTGCCTTCAGATCTGCACACAAGGAATTCATCCCACTGCTCCCAGGGAACAATCAAGCAGAAAGAGAGGTTCCCTCCTGGAAATCCAGCCAGGACTGAGTTACACCATCAGTTTCAAGGATTGATGCTGGTCTTCCAGCGCAGCTTAGGGAGCAAAACTTTGCTCACCCAGCAAAATACAAAGGCCATAAGCTGTATGGTTCTGCAGCATATAGTGTATACTGCAAGGATGTAAACCCAGCCTCTGAGATCTTCTCCATTTACAGGACTCCGTCTTTCATGGGGTTACAAACATCTTACCCACCTATCATAGATGGAGGCGAATCAAGAATAATACGGAGCAAAAAGTCACCACACAACGCATATTAAAATGCTAAAAATTTGAATACTTCATCCATTTGGAAAAAAGAAAAATCCCATCCCTGCCTCCTCCACCCTCCAGGTCTCCCATTACCGTTGCAGGCTGTGCTTCAGATCCCTTAGCGTCTTCTTCTGCCGATGTATGGAGCTGCTGCAGGCTGTCTGCAAGCTGGTGACTTCTTCCAGTTTCTGCCTGTAAACTTTGTGTGTTTCCTGCAGGGGAAGAGGAGATGGTTGGTAGGCAGAGCCCTTCTAAGTTACATGTTGCATTTGGTATTTGCCTCTGAAGCAAATCTTGAGGTTCTGAGGAGTCAGCAGTCACCCCTGCAAACAACCAAGCAGGGAGTAATGTCAAACCAGTGTAGATCCAACATGGTTAAAACAGACATTAATAAATTCCTGCAAAACATAGAGCACCCTCTGCACTCTCATTTCCTCTAACGAGCTTTCCCACTTTTCCCATCCCACTCTGTAACCAAGCTCTAATCCTCTGTTTGATCCCAATCTGTTCCCATCAAACGAGTAGTGGAATCAGAGAGCAGGAGCTCTGATTTGACAGCCAGATTAAATCTGGAAAATAAAAGAAGAAACACAAAGACCTAGAGAGGAAAAAAACCCAAAACATCAACACAACAAAAACAAACAACCCACAAAACCTGCCATGGACCTGCGGGTTTAGATGCCTTCTGGCAACCGTTGCCATTTCCACCCCATGTATGTTCAAGCAACCTACAAAAGAGCTTAATCCATCCCTCCCCTTTGGCACCTGATGCTCCTTCACAGGAACTACTGTATCCTAGCTCATTGATCCTCTGAAGACCCCACCTGGTATTTGGCCATGATGAGGATGCACTAACCAGCTGCAAGCCCACTGAGATACCTTTGCTCTCACACCTCTCCCTCTGCTCAGGAAAAAACATGCTTTGCTTTTCCCCACCTTTGCAATGATTTCACCAACCTCCTGCGTTCAAGGAGACCTGGAAAGGTGCTAACCAGATGCCAGGCCACATCCTCTAGGAAAAGTCTAAGATCCAGTAACTCTGCAAGCTCAGAAAAGACATGAGTTAAATGGCTAATTGCATGGCTACTTTATCTACCAGCTCATCAATGACCACAGAAAATTACCACTGGTTTTCCCAGAGCATAAACATGGTAGTAAAACCACACAAAACAAACATTTGCTCCCCTCCTCCTTAGGGCTTGACTGGTTCATTATTTACAAGAGAAACACAAAACAAGCTCTTTTAAAAACCTTCACAACCAAACAACCATGTCCAGGTTCTGCAGCTCTATCGTGTCAGGATTAGTTTGGTTTGCTTAGCATAGGCAGGACTTCAGGGCTTCCAAGATTGCACAGCAACTCCTTCTGCTTCTCTAGACATCACACAACAGCATCTTTTAAAAGAGCCACACTCTGCAACTGCTTCATGTTTTCTGTAAGTACCTCAAGGTCTACTTTCCACAGCACTCTGACCAGCCCTACTTGTGGTCAGCACTTGCTTGCTTGCAGGACTCAAACCACATCTATGGGGAGCCCTTGCAGGGCTTTTTTCTAATCCAAATCTAGTTTACCTGTTCATACACTGGTTTAACTAAACAGCTAGAGTTTCATGGTTTGACTTGAATGCAGTTCAGGAGCACAAAGCCTTTCTCCAAAGCACATTTAAGCACCACCACCATCTCAAGAGAGCTGGAGCAGTGTTCCCCTCTTAAACACTGCCTTCAGATACAAACTCCACTTGTGAGCCCTGAAGCTCTTGGATAACGAATGCAATTCCAACTTCTCACCCCTACAGTGGTAAGCACTGCGCAACACTTGTGCCACCAGCAGCTACTGTGCCATCAGCAAACATCTCTATTTTACAGATGGGCAAACCATGACAAGGATAAGTGAGTGATATTTTGCTCTAGGTTAGATCAGACCTGAGCAGCATGTCCAGCAGAAGGCTGGTGGATGCACATAAAGCAATCCAGCCCACAGCAACTGTTGTTCCCCAACACCTTCCCTTCTGTTAACAGGCCCACAACCTGAGCTCTGATTTAAGACAATGAGCTAAATCTAGAAAACTCACTCTTTTTGCTGCTCACGTTCTGTTTAACTGCCTAAAAGAGGCCAAGTGCCACGCAGAGTGGGAGCAGCCAGTCCTATCTCAAAACCATCTTTAAGGTCTAGAGCATGCATATAGGTGCAGTATGGATCACATAGAGGGAACGGTTCTGGAGGAAAGAGCATCTTAGAGAAAGCTCTCGGCCGCTGCTCCAGTATCTCTGGGTCCCTCAACGCACTTTTCAGACATGGAAAAGCATCACTCGGACCCCTCACATCCCACTGCAGAAAACTGAACTCCAGCCAAACGATGCTCACAGCACAGGCGTTACCTGCGCTGCTCCTTGTGCCATGCTGTGGGGGGGCACAAAAACACCAGATCCCCCTTCTCCACCTTTGCCTCTATGATGGGCACCTCCTTCCCCATGGGTCGACCATCGCACACCCCGGGAGTATGGCCGTGGTTTGGTCTGGGATGTCCCATGTAGCACCTGTCCGGAGGCAGCGGGCACAGTGCAGCGACACACACCCACGTAGCGCTGTGCTTCGGGATGTGGCCGAAGCGCCGAATGCGCGCAGCCCGGGAGGGTCCAACCCAGCTGGGGCTTCCCCAAAGCTGCGAGCAGGGGCTGAGCCCCTCCGCACACCCGCAAGCTCCCTGCCTGGGCAGCTCCACGGCGGATGCCTGCCGGGAAAGGGCTCAGCGGCGAGGGAGGTGCACCCCATGGTGCCGGCTCCACTCCTGCAAGGCCTGCGACGGAGAGAGCCCCGAGGACAAGACCCGTACCGTTCCCCCGCCTCACGCAGCAAAGCGACCAAAGCAAAGCCGAGGGAGGCTGTTTGGGGCGACAGACGCAACCAGCGCGACTCTGAAGGCGATGCCGGTGGGGCTCCCCGCGATGCCGCGCAGCGCTGCACCAGCACGGCACGGCACGGCACCGCACCGGCAGCGAGCCGCAGCCGCCCATCTCACCTGGAGCTGCCGGAACTCCTCCTCCAGCTCCCGCCACTCGCCCCGGCACCGCTCCAGCTGCAGCCTCATGGCGAGCGGCTGACGCGGACCGCGGTACCGGCGGCGCGAGCTCTGCCGGTAGCACCGGCAGCGGCGGAGCAAGCCCCCACCCGGCCCCGGGGGCCACGTGCGCCCCTGACGTCATCGCGCGGGGCTGGGCACGGCGCCGCGGTGGCGTTAGCCCAGCCCGCGCCGCCCCGCCCTGCCCCGCCCTCCGCTCGCCTGAGGCGAAGCTCCCCCCACCCTCTACCGCCAGCCCGGCCCCGCTCAGCGGGGAGGCTTCTCCCTGCATCTCCCGCCGTTTTCTGTCTGCGCCTCTTCAGAGTCCAGCTCGGAGCAGGCTGTGGGGCTCGGAGCAGGGGAATAAAGCCCTCTGTGTGGCGCGGGCGGAATCGCAGTGCTGCGGGGACCGTCCCCTCACAGACGGACCCGCTGTCTGAGGTAACCACACCTGCCTGGGGCCAGGGCACAGCGAGTTGTTAATATAAGAAAAAATAAATGACGAGATGATTTCTCATCTTTTTTTATTACTATAATAATAATAACTCGCTTGGCGGCAGGGCCGGCAAACTGGGAGTGGAGCCTGGTGACCTCTGGGCTGTAGGAATTAAAATGGCAATTGAGCCTGCGCCGAGGAGCTCAGTGGGAGCCACGCACAGGACAGGGTGTGATGCACGGGAGGTGCAGAGGCTGTAAATGTGGTTCTGAGCTCATTGGAATGTACGTAGGTTTGTTGTGAAAGGGTAGAAAGAGGCAAGAAAAAAGGGTAGAAAGAGGAAGAAAAAAGGAAGGGAAAAGAAGCAATTTTTTTTTTTTTAAAGGTACCAGGGTGAGGGGAGGTGTGAAGCCAAAGTAAACACTGAGTGCAATTCTGTCTTCACAAGCAGCATCTTTGCCATCCCATTTCCTTAGAGTCAGCACAAAAATACAAAACAAAGAAATGAAACCAAAACATGCTGTCAAGACTCTCCTCAGTGCGCTTGTTGCCCTTGCTCTCTCTCTAGGTCTATGTTAGTGCTGTCAGCTACTTTTATGCCCATTTTGTGTCTTCTCTTCATATGTGTGTGGGTGGACACCTGAAATGCAGTCAATGAACTGCTGCCTGCCTCTGCACTCAGTTTCCAGAGAAACCTGCTCAGAACTTGCAGGGGTTGGGGATTTCTGCTGATGTAAGAACCACCAACCACAGAGGACATTGTATTGCCCCTTCAGCTCCTCCAGTGAGGTCCCTGATTGTCCAAGAATCAAACACACATGTTGTGACAAGCCTTGATAATCTTGAAGTAGAATAATAAACTTAGTATAAATATCACAGGGGTTTGTTAGGTCTGTATTAATTTTTCCCCAGATTATAGCGTTTATCCACAGTCCTGTGTAACACGATCTTATGTTACAGGAAGCCTGCAGGATTTTGGAGTGCAATGAAATAATCACATCTCAGATCACAGCCTTAATTCCATGCTGGATACATGCTGAAACTTTCCAGTTCGCTGCAAGGTTGGAGCACTGCCTACCAGCAATATTATTTTCCTTCCCACATGAAAATAATCCCTCCACCTTTGCAGTTACTCTGTCATCTCAGCTGAGTTTATCATAGAGCCACTCCTAAAATGTCACTCCATTTGTTTAGGGCTTGCTCTGCTCATTACATAACACTCTGAACCAAACACTAGGTTCAGTGTGATGTAATGAGCAAAGCAAGCCTAAAAATGCAGCTGCATCTTACTCCTTCCTGTTTAGGAGAGGCTGGGGTGCTGACCTCCTGCAGCCCTGGGTGAATCCGGAGTGGAGGATGCCAGTGTGCTTGGTGAGGCTGACAGATCTTGGGTTGCTCAAAGAGGGAGGAGGTGGCTGTTGTCAGTTCCAGTTTTGAGACTCCAGTGTTTTGCATGTGGCTAAAGCAAACATCCCAGTCTATGCTGCTAGGGAAAATGGTCAGGATACATTGTAAATTTTAAATAACCCTTTAAAGTATTCATTTCACTCCTGAGATACAATTCTGCAGCCTGCTGCCACATTCCTTAGGGCTGTGGTCTACATTTCTATGCATACAAAGGCAGGAAATGTGCATTTCCCACTCAGAGCCATGAGGGCCCCAGAGCTCTCCTGGAACAGCCTCACACCAAGCGATCAATAGACCTTTATTCAAAACTTTCCTTCCTCTTCCCTACACCTCCTGACAAGGACCAATTCTTGTTCATCACAACATAGTGAGGCTGTGTGTAATTATAACCTCAAAAGATTTATTTAAAAGTATTTTTAACTAAGACATGCAGATTATTAATATTCATCCAAGAAATTGGTATTATATTTAAAACAGAAAACACAAAATAATTTAATTAAACAGAAATAACATGAGTGCAGCACAGCTGGCTGTGCAGCTGTCTCTGGCAGTATTTAATGTCGTGCAGTTACAAAAGATTGCAGAATTACCTGTAATCTCCTTCCACCTCCTGGGACATTAAAGCTGTTTGAATAATCACATTATTTAAATCGCATCTTTGTGAATTAAAACAAAGTAAGATAAGATAATGGTAAACTTTTACTTTTTTTTAACTAAATCTAGAGAATTTGTTTATTATAGTGCATATAATTTTACTGGCTAAGGATGGAAACTGCAGATGTGTCAACGTTAAGAGGACTCTAATTTCTGAGTTAGGAGTCACAAAATTAAAAAAAAAAAAATCACTTAATATATGTCACAGTCTGTGGTTCTGAGTGACTGAAATTTCCATATCCACATTCTCAGCATTTATTTTATTTAACTACTTACTTATTCTTTCAGTTTTCAGGCTTTTTGCAATTTTTCTTTCTACAGCCACTAAGACATGCTCCAAAACCTCACAGATCTAACCTCACAGCTTTTGACGGGCTGCTTTTTGCTGTCAAAGATCTTCAAAGACCTTTGTGCAGCAAATCTACAAATATAACATCTCTGATTTGCCTTTGCCTTAATTAATCCCCAACTCATCAACCCTTTACTGCCAGAAAACATATCAAAGAAACTGAGTTAATAAGTCACATGGAGAATCACTGCAAAATTGTGACTTTGTTCTTTTGGTGTTAAACTGTGATCGAGTACATGTGGCTGCATACATGCAGTCACATCTGAGCTTCTTTCCTTCACTCTTCAGACCATCTCTGGAAGACATGCTATTCATTCTTTTCTCTTAGGATAACTGAGGCTGTTTCCTCGAATGCTTTCCCTCTGTCCTAGAAATACAAATTATTTACAGCACAGTGCAGGTAGGAAAGGACAATATATAAATGTCTGAGTCCCTGTTCTAACATTAGGTGACAATAAGGCATGACAAATAAAATACTTGGCACATGTTTCAGGTAGAAATTAGTACTGCTGTTTCATTTTCTAATCTGGATTTATTTCTCAGTTAAGGTCTTGAAATGCAGCATTAGCTCAAGTATGACCAAATTTATCTGTCTTCTCTTCCTGCTGTGATCCGTGTGTTTTAAAACAATATTGAGAGTCTGCAAAGCACTTCACAGTTGTGCAGTAAATAATTCTCAGCTTTGAGTAGCTTCCCTAATTAACATCGTAACTCTACCTTTCATCGGTCTTTTTGCAGGCAGTTGATACAATAAAAGTGATCATGGAGGTGTTGGGTAGAAGGTTTGACTTGATGATCTTAGAGGTCTTTTCCAACTTTCATGATTCTATGACAATTGGCTGTAAATCTGCAGCAAAAGAGGAGAGAAAAATCTAAGTGTCAGCTTCAAGGACTTCAGCTTTTCACTTTACATGACTGTGTAAAAGCTTAAACATTTCAAATAACTAAAGTTCTTACTTCAGACTGGTTTGATGGAAAAACAATATGTGGTTTGTTTTTTGGTTTATTTTTAATCTTATGAGAGCTGCTTCCAGCAAAAAGGAGGGAAGAATTTTAAAGAAATGCTTTCCCAGAAGACTGCCTCTTAAGCCAATAAACCAGTGAAGTTTACATCTCAAACCTTTCACTTCAAGCCCTACTAAATCCTGCTAATAGTAATTCTTAAAGCCAGAGCAGTGGGGAACGCTCTTCAGCACTGCAACCACTCTGTACTCATCCAGCTAAACCCTACACTGCTTGGTTGGAGTCCAAGACCCTCCCACCTCTTCCTCTGTCTTTTCTTTTGAATATAGCAGCAATAAACCACACATCTGAGCATCTTACTTCCACAGTATGTTGTTGTCACATTCTTCACCTTTAAAAGATTCCAACATATGTTTCTCTATTTTTTCCCCCCTATTTATTCTACAAAGTTCCCAGAATAATCTTAAATTATTTATTCTGACAGTTTTCATTTGGTTTGGGCACTTCATTTGGGTGATTCCCCAAGCTTTGTGTGAGCCAACTCAGCTTGGAGCAGCTGTCTTCTCCCACTATGAAATGGAAATGATTGGTTCCTGTGTGAAACANATATATATATATATATATTGCTCTTTCAACTGAAAAAGAAAAAGGCACATCAGATGTCATGGACTTTGCCCCACAAGTGGTGTGGTTTGGGACATGTTTCCTCACACATGCTCTCCTCACTCAGTTTGCTTTTCAGTATGTCCCAAATGGAAGGAAGTGGAGAGCTAAAAGTGTGTTGCACTGGATTGTATTGGCAGTGTAATGGGCTGAGTTACAGCACAGCTGACACTGAGGATTTAACAGCTTCCTTTCAGCCTGCATAAACGTGCAGTTTCGTCAAGTGCCAGATGACTGAAGCAGCAATGGTACCAACAGCAGCAGAGCTGAAGTCCCATCACTCTTTGTGGAGGAGGCTTTGGTGGTGCTCTGTGGTGGCAGCAACCAATGTCTGCAAAAGACATTTCTAAAGAGCCAAGAAGGAGATCTGAGGCCAAAGTTTGGCAGGAAGGGCTGAAACAAGGGGAACCACATCAAGGAAAAGCCAAGTTCTTCTAGCCCATTGTTTTCTGGATTTTGAGCCTGGTTTAGTGGCCTCAGTGTTCTGCCTTGAAATGACTGCTCTTGGGAGAGGAAGAGGATTTTGTTAGGTCTTTCTGGGACTGTTCAGGTTTAGCCCTCACACTTGGGCTGAATTATATTTTCTATATATCTGACATCCTTTACAAAAAAATTCAATATGTCTTGCTTACTGACGAGTTTCCTTCTCCTGCAGTGGAATCACAGGCTTTAAATAAAATTCGAGTTCGGTGAATCAAAAGAATTTTCTGATACGTCGGGAAAGATCAAGCTGTATCTCACCTCCACAGAGGCAGGTGCTTTGTTTCACTCCAAGATTCTCCACTTACCTCAAAATTGTAACCATCCAGCCTGCTGTGTGGTGCACAAGAGAGGTGGTAAAAGGATGCAAATAACCAAATATGTTTGGCTCATGGGAGTGAGATGAGAATTTGGGGTTTATACTTGAATTGTGCACAGTTAAATAGCCGTTAGGGAAGACTATTACAGACACCCACAAGGCCATAATGGCAATTTCTGCTTGCTGAGGCTCCATAAGGAGTGTAATGTTTGAGGCAATTAGTGTCAGGTTTATTCAGATTTCTCTCTTAAGACTTCTGATGTGCATTTTCAGGGTCTTTCTTCTTTTTCCTTCCAACATTCACAAAGATGATTTATTTGTCACCCATCAGGGCTGCAATCAGCGCTTTCATTTCCAGCTACTGCACCTACAAAACAACAACCAGAGGTGAAACACTTATTGCTCATCAGCATTTTATGTTCTGCAGGATAATCCCTAATGCAAAGATGTGTGTGACTTGGGAAGTGTGGCAGGTGCTCAGCAGCTCCACGAAGGAACCTGGCTCCAGCTCCATCATGCTCACCGTGGGGCACAAGTTTCACCAGCACATCCACCTTCACCTGCAGCTGCTCCATCGCGCAGCCTCTCCAGCAGCTCTCCCGGCCGTGCTCCCATCACCCTGTGCGCAGGAGTTTGGTTGAGTTACTATGACGACACTGCGAAGGCGGCCGGCAGCACCCAGCCGAGTGCAGGTTGGTATCCGTGGGGTGGTTCTCAGGAGAGCATGGGCCAAACTTGAGAGTGTTTTGCAAACTAAGTACAGGAGCTTTCCCCATTGTCTGCTCCTGTCGCTGCCCTGGCACCCTGCTCTCATTGGGGAGGAGCAGCAAAAGGAGTATCCTGCGAGTAGATGATGTCATGGGGACAAGGAGGAGCTGATGATGGTTCGGCTGTGCTGGAAGGTGCTATCAAAAGAGACCCTGGTACGAGGCGGTGCTATGGGGCAGGAATAAATACAATCGGTAAACTCACCCAGAGCATCCTTTGGGCTGTGTGATGGTCAGTTGAATGCTACTGCGCAGGCAGAGCAGGGATGTGGTGTGGTGACAGGCAGGGTGCTGCCAGGGATAGCCAGCAGCCTCTTCTCTGCAGCCAGGTGATTTTTTCACCTTTCTCTTCATTAATTTAAGGTGTACGATTGAAAAATGTATAGTTGTAACCAAATTGCATTGCTTTCTGGTTCTGTGGAGATCCAGGAAGGCCATGCAAACTATATCTTCTTTTCGCTAAAGACCTGACAAAAGTCCAAGGTTAAGAGCATAGAGCAGTGTCTGGAGACTCTGGGACTCCAAAGACCTCATCCCCCAGCACAGCAGCCACTAACACGCATGGGAGCAGCAGCCTCTAGCCGTCAGCACTGAGAGCTGCAGCTGCTGTTGCCAGGCTCGGCACCACCTGCCTCTTGCTGCCTGCCTCCTCCTGCACTTGTAGTAGGCGGCTGTGGGTAGCTAAAAACATAAATACCAACTATAGGAACAGTTACACAAACCTGACATTGCTGTGATAAATTTGGAGGGGTCTCAGCAAAGATAGCTTCCACCAGCCTGTGCTAATGCTGAATGATCTGTGCCTCAGAGGGCAAGGCAAGCAGATGGTGGGGTGCTGAGGCTTCCTCTGAAGCTGGGAATCCTCCCTGTTTTTTTAATCCTAAGCTCTGATCTAAAGAGGTGGTCAGATAGCAGTAATGGGGTGGTTAAGCACCCATCTGGCTGAGGCAGTGGGGACACAACCCTTTACAGCCATGAGCTGCTTGGAGGTTATGGCCAATGTGAGAGTGGGTGTATGTAGCTGTAGCTCAGCTCTTCTGCTCCCGAAGCACAGGGAGGATAGATGTGAGTTGGTAACACACAGCTTTGTGTCTTGCAAATGCCCAGCCCTTGGCAAACAGTGGCAAGACTCCACACTGTGGGGGCTGTGGCACCCAAAGGTGAGAGAGGAACTTAGCAGCTGTGGTATATTCTGTGTTTGGATTGCAGAAAATCATCTCCTGTGGTGGACTGTGACTCCATCGTACTGAGGAACAGATCTTGCCCTCAGCATCCCCAAACCAGGTAGGTGGTATGAACAGGGGACTCCAGCTGCCAAAACATCCTCTGCACTCACAGACTACTCCATCTGCTCTGAGGGTTGGTAACATGGTGGTCTTTGCCTTCCCTCCTCTCCTTGACAACAGTGGAGGAGGCATCTGCGTTCAACAGCTGAAGGGGGAGCAACCAGCTGGGAACTCTCTCTCCAGACCCTTTCCTCCCACCACAGCCTGGCAGGAACCTCCCCAGGTCTGAGCTCACAATGCAGTGCCCAGGCAGGTCCCCCAGCCCTGCCTGCACTTCCCAGGACCCCCGCGGTTAAGGAACCACGTTGGATGTACTACGTTTTGGGGAGGAAGGCTCCTCATGGACGCAGTACTTCTTTTTTAAACCACAATACCCCTCCAAAGAGCTGATGCATAACCATTTCCCACAGCTATGTGGAGAATTGAGGATGAACCCTCCAGCTTTTAGTCCCTATCAAGGACCCCAAGCACATTCCTTATCCTTCTCCTCTCAAGCTCCACGCTTTCCCCTACTCCAGCTTCCCAGCACCCGCAGCACGGCAGAAACGGGAGCTCTGCCCTGCTGTTCAGAGATACTGCGAAATTATTCCATATGGCTCGGACCAGCAGATCAGGACAGAAGAGGGAGCCCAGGAGACGAAATCAAGAGAGTATCCCACCCTGCCGGGCTTCGGCCAAGCTCTGGGTGTTAACGGCATTCACAGAAACTTGTTTTTTGTTTCTACAGCCACCTTTGGGTGTTTGTTTATGGTTTAACAAGAGTGGTCTCCTATAAACCTCCTCTTGCCTCCTAGCTCATGCCAGCATTCCTACTGCGCTGAACAGCTGTTCTACCAGCAATGCCCGGAGATCACCACTGTGCCACTTCCTGTCATTGTCCTTTCTGTATTGATGAGTCAAAACATCTTCTCTCTCCTCTGATCCTTTCCCTCCAGCCCTCTGACACTCGAATTATGCTCCCCCCACACACCCCATACCTGTCATCCTCTGTCTGCTGTTCGTACTTTAAAACAAACATCACCTCCTCAGGGGCTTGCTTGACTGACTGCTACTTGTCCTGGCCTGAGCTAGTCTGCAGCCTCCTAGCAGACAGAATCGTTATAGTTTGGACCTGTTTCAACCAGACACCTTTAGGACTGGTGTTTTTAACAGTAAAGGAGCCTAAGTTATGCTACTTCTGTGTGTATGAAATGTCCAGCTCCTGGTGCACTCCAAACATGCTAGCCAACTCTCTGACCCACTCTGTCTTCTGAATATTTTCCAATATCCTATTTCTTAGAAAACAAATTATTTTCTAATTTGCTTAAATAACCGCTCCTGCCTTGCACAGAGCTGATGGTGGAGTGGCCTTGGGAAGGAGCCCAGCAGGGTGATAGCTGCACTGAAAAGGGGCTGTCTTTCCCTGTGCTCCCCAGGACCTGAGACTGATGCCCACCACAGACCCAACCTGCTGAGACCTATTTAACATTTCCTTAAGGGCCAGGCTCTGCTGGGAGCCTATTCTCAGGTAGTGCTAGTTTGGACTTCTGTGTTTTTAGTTACCTTCTGTTTGTTATACCTCTATTTTACCCCTATGAAACCAGCCATCAATTCTCAGTTGCATATTAAAACACAGCTCACAAACTAACTATTCTGCCAGTACCTGCCTTAGTAATTTCTCTCTAATTTATTGCTGACAATCGTTTGTTTTCCTTTGCAGCTGGGAACAATATGCCCATTGTAAAATACCCCAGGGCTACAGAGCCTCTTTGGCATGAATGGGACAGGAAAGCCCAGAAATGTGGATTAAGACACAGGGTCTATGCTGTAAATGGGAATCATTATACTGGAGAATGGCTGGACAATTTGAAACATGGTAAGAGATCGTTCTGAGAAAAAGTACCAACTTAGCTGTCTTTACAAAAGTTCCTAGGAGCAGGGAGCAGTCAGCAACTTCTGTATGCATTCATTTATATATGACTATATAGAGATATATATGTCTTTGATATATGTAGTGCAAAAATGCGCTCAAACATTTCTAATAGGTAATTTTGAGGAACTTTTGCATGCTGTCAAGGGCAGTTATCTGAAATATCTGGATTACAGATGTTTAAAATCCCCTGCAAACACAGCAAACTGCAGTCAGCTCCACTCATCAGGATGTGTCCTGGCTGCACAGGCCCTGCAGCTCCCTCAGCCCCTGTGACTTGGCATCAGGAATATTCTTTTATGCTCGAGCTGTGGCAGGTGCTGAGGGAGACAGAGCAGGAGAAGGAGACCCTGCCCAAGCCCTGAGCAGCCAGAGCAGGACAGGCTTGTTTACAAGCAGTAAACTGAGTTTTGGAAAGATTCAAGTGCATTCAAGCAAAGACCACACAGGAAGCACCTGATCAAGATTAACAATGCATCCGACTTGGGAAGCTAAACTGAATTCCAGACATAAACCTGCCTCAGTGCAGGGAGTGTCAGCTCGCCTTGGATGGAGCCCTGAAAACCCTTCTCCTAACAACCCTGATGGTCTCCCTGTAATTCTTTTTGTTTGTTAAACAGGTAAAGGCACCCAGTTATGGAAATGCTCCGGAGCTATTTATAGTGGTGACTGGAAGTTTGGAAAGCGAGATGGTTATGGCTCATACAGCATTCTTGACCCTGTAACCAAGGAATACAAGAAGGTGTACACAGGCTGGTGGAAAAACGACCGGAAATGCGTAAGTGATATCCTGCCCCTGTTGGCAGTGAGGAAACCTGCCCCAAAATACAGGCAACAGTTGGGTGACACATGCTAAAAGATCGCATAAAATAATGTTTTTTCCACAACTGAGGCTGAGTTGCAGGGGTTAGGGGAAATAAAAAGGTGAAACAAGAAACAAGAAAATGAAAGCAAGAGCAAAAGCTCTGACGTTTAAGCCCTCTCCCCCTGCCCTCCCCAACCTCACTGCTCTTGGCATTATTCACTTCATGTCAGATGCTGCAGGAGCTGCACCATGTTCCGCGACTGGCCATAGGGAAGCAGCAGTGTGATTCTGGGCCGAAGCTACAAGAACAGATGTTTCTCCATGTCGTGGTTTTTAAAGACAGCTGATAGAATGAAGCTCTCAAATTGGAGAGAAAACAGAATTATATTTGAAAAGAGAGATTACGAAGTTGAAATTACAAAGCAGATAAAATATCCATGATGACGCCCCTTGAGTTTTTCCCCAACCCAAAACTAAATCTATAATCCCCAGCGCTCCAATCCTCCCCTCTCCCCAACACCTCTGCCATCCATAGTCCTAAACACAAGCCCCAAAACAGGCCTACTATTTACATGTTTGTCCCGATAAAAGCAGCTCCCACCTGACGCAAGGCTGGAGGAGGAGGAAAGGAGAGCGAGCTGGCCTCACCCTGAGTTTATAAAGATATAGCAGAATTATGGAATTGAATAACAATTTTCTAGTCCCTAGAATATTTTTAACCCTGCAGTTCCCAACCTGGGACACTCCAGTTTTGGGATAATTTAAAATATAGATTAGAATCTCCAGGAAGCTTCAGAAATAAAACCCCATCATTCCGACTGAGAACACTCCAACACCTACTGTCTCCTCACTGCAGCCTGACCTATCCCACCCATCTAATGGTGACTGCGCTACAGTCCTGACCTCCCACCAACTGCTGCAGAAAAGTGATCACTGACTAGACTCACCTGCAGCTCTGCCAAACAGGATAAGAAGTGTCTTAATCCTCCCCACTCATCCCTTTCATCCCGCTCATCCTTGAAGCAGTTGGAGGAACCTGTGTTATAAGCAGTGCAGGAAAATGTAGCTTCTGGGAGTTTCACAGCATATTAGACAAATAACATCAAGTTCTTTTGAAAATTAAGCCAGTCACATAAATCACTGGGTTTTCTAAAGGGAACATAAAGAGGAAGTCATCTGGTAAAAATGACTGCAATCTTATGTGCAATCTTATGCAATCCTTGTAGGAACCTTTTCTGATCTGCTAGCGAAAACCTTGTCCTCGCCTTTGTGTCTGTTCTTAAATTAAATTAATAGCCTCTTGTGCTCCTAATTGGCATGCGGCTCTGTGGCTCCAGTCTCTTGGAGCTTCTCCTCTCACTCTTAGAGGATGTATTTTGGGTGATTGACCCTCAGAGAAAGGTTTATAAGGACATCTAAATATCACTGGGATGTTTTTTTTCCCCTACAAAAGCCTCCCCTTTACATCCAAGCAGTTTAATAAAATTAATGCTCAGAAAAATCAGTTATTTCCAGAACTGATTTTACTTTTTTGTCCAGAGAAAATGTAATGTTTTATGCATTAAGTTGCAAAACTTATTAGTAATATGCAAATATTTATTGCTGGTATCATTTCCCAGTATAGGAGGTACTTCTGGACTTCTCTTAATGGTAAACACACATGCAACACAAACACCTCCTGGGGTCCCTGACTTGCACATCCCCAGTAGTCTACATTCAGAAGTTCACCAACCAAATTACCAGTGGCATCAAACCTGAAGAGGGAAAGCAAAAAGCAGAGACAGTTCAACATGTGAGCTCTCTTGCACTGCCAAAGTGATGCCTGCTGTCCCAGGGATCCTGTCACGGTGTCCAATTGTGGGAAGCTCCATGTGGCATTGTTACATGTGCCAGTCACGCTGCAGGTAGCCTTCAGGACTGCCTTTAGTTTCTTGAGAAGGTGGAAGGAAGCAAGGCAAGAGGCTGTTTGGGACATTACCTCTTTGATGGTTACCATCAATTAGAGACCTTCAGTCTGCCTCAAGGCAGGGGAAGATGTCCAGCCCGGACACACTGAGCTATAGGAAGTATCAGCAGGGTTGAAAGGCGTAAAGTCTCCACATGGAGAGAGAGCTCTTTTTACAGTATCACAGTATCACAGTATATAGCAAGGTTGGAAGAGACCTCAAAGATCATCAAGTCCAACCCACTACCACAGACCTCAAGACTAGACCATGGCACCAAGTGCCACGTCCAAACGTGCCTTGAAGCATCCAGATGCTTTAATGCTGCCTATCCTCAGGCAGGTTTATATTCTAGTAAATCCCATTGTTTAACTAAATATCAGCTGCAATTATGCCAGCAATAACACACTGAGATATAAAACTGAGGTTTTGTTGTGGGAATAAAACATTTGCCAAAAAAAACCCAAGCAAAACACATCACCACCTCTCATTTCCTTCAACGCAAGAACAGCCACCGAGCTGGGCTGCCAGCAACCGTGTGTAAGAGTAGTAATCAGAACGGTGCATCAAGAAAATCACGTCTTCAAATCCAACACCAACCTTTTTTTTACTATAGAGGCTCCTAACCAGCCAGCTCTGTGCTCCCCTCCAGGGCTACGGGACGACGCTCTACCCCAGTGGGGAGCGCTACGAGGGAGAGTGGAGCGGGGGACTGCGCAGTGGCTGGGGGCGGATGTACTACCGGGACGGCTCCATCTACGATGGACAGTGGCTGCAGGACCGGGCCGATGGGCAGGGGGTGCTGCGGCTGTGTAAGTACCATCCAGTCCCCTACACTGCCTCTGCCTTATCCCTGCAAGGTATTTAGTTCCAGGTGCTTCTGCTGTCCAGATTTCTGGATGCTTCATTACGTCTCGTGGGGCAGACTTGTGTCAGGGTTGTGGCTGATCCTCTGCCATTGTCTCTCCCCTGTTGCTTGGGGCTGGAGGCAGCACAAGCTGTCCAAGTGTCAGTGTTGTGCTGCTCAAGGCCACACGCATGAAAGCTTGTTTTTGCAGTGATTTACATGTAAATGATGGGGATGGTTAGGGTTGGAGATAATAAACTGTTGGGTCAGAGAAGAGCAAATCTCCTTTCAAGCCAGGCACTTTGCCAGACACACTTTCAAACTGCTGCATACCGAAGAGGAGTCCAATTTCCAGCACAAGAAAAAAAAAAAAAAGGACAAGTTTCCTTTTTTTGTGTTCACTCGATCCCCTCCCTTGCTTCTGACACTCACGTTGCGTGAACACAGGGGTTTCATTAGAACACAATCCCTTCCCAGAAATAAAGCCAAACACATCACGGATTGGGAATGTTGGGGCATCTCAGCATAAAAATAGAAATATGGATTCCTCCCCCCCACTCAATTTGCCTAGAGTTTAACACATTTTACCACGAAGCCAAGACTCCCATTCCTTTGAAGTGCAAGGTACTGCATTCCAGGACCAAGAGAAGAAATATTATCTCCTTTTTTCCCCCCCCCCAAAGTGATCTCAAGGCTAGTAATTAGCTAGGCAAAGCAGCCAGGAGGAACGAGTACAACCTTCACTGCACATCACATGCATGACTGCACTCTCTCTGCTGACTGTAAAGTCACTTTGGACCAATGGCTCATCCAGATGAAATCAGCACCCACTTCCAGGGGTAACTCCTTCCACTGGTTCTCTTCTCTGCTATCAAAGTCACCCTTGGTGTTGTGTACTGACGGCTCCTGCAGGCTGAGCCGTGGCTGCTGCACCGTTTCAGAGCCCACTTGCCTCCAGCATCGCCTGCAACTGATCGCAAGCTGGATTCCTTTTGGTTAAAATTAGCCAGGGCAATTATTTCATACCCACAAGCTTAATGTATTCGGTTCAGTTGCTGGAAGTGTGCCCACGTGCCGGCAGCTTTGCGATGGTGAAAGAAAAGGAGTTCTTCAGTGGAGGTCACGATGAGCTGCAGCTCAAGATTAAATTGCTTGTAGTGGCAGCGTGCCCAGGGAGGGTGAGCTTGGCTGGGAGCTCTGCACGGATTCGCCACCCAGAGGCTGCTGAATGGCTTCTAAGCCAGAGCATCGCATGTCTGCAGAGATCTGTGGTGGGCAGCACAGCCTCTGAGATGCTTTTGGAGGAGAGCAGATGGGTACCGTGGTGCAACCAAGGCATTTGATGGCTCTTCTATCAGAGCCAGGTCTGGGATTTTTGTGGTTTCCGAGCTGTTAGTGGGTGGAGAGCACAAGCTGAGCTGCTCCCACCAGTGGACAGGGCAGGTCAGTGTTACAGGTGAGAACACCACCAGATGCAAGCTGAAGATAACCACCACCATGGCTCCAGCCTGTAAACCAGGCCCTACCTGAAAAGCCTGTCAGTGACACTCCCCAGAAGCATTTTTGGGATTTCTCCCTTCCCTTGCAGCATTCTGGCAGTCTCCAGCTCCCTCTGCAGTACCTGGCATTTTGGCCATCTTTGCTGTGAGGAATGGCAAGATATTCTGAGACCTGAAGACAGTTCGACTAAGTAACTTGGTCAGCAGTCTGTGTGGTTTGTGGCTTAGAAATGCGGTATCTGGGGTGAAAAGAACAGCAGAGAACTCTCCTAGAGAGAGCAGGATGTCCTGGATGTATCCCATGCCCAACCACCACGGGTAGGATGCCCCTTCTCAGCCATCAACCCTGGATGAAGCTGCTTTCTTCTCCTTACAGCTCTTCTTTCCTTTTGGTGATGAATGGATGGATTCCTGGACAGCAGCACAGAGCTCAAAAAAACCCTCTCTTGGCTTGCAGAAAAACATCAGGAGATGCAGTACAGCTGGAAAAACAGTCTGTAACTGATCGCCTGAGCTGTTCAAACATTCACAGCAATTCCTGCCCTGTAATTCATTCAGGGGAAACACAACTACAAGTATTATTTGAAATCAAAATTGTTTTCACTGGACAATGATCAATGCTGCTGTTCTTTGCCCAGACAAAGCAAAGCTCTTCAAGCCTGAGATCCTGCATGATTTGCTGCAGTGACAAATCCAAAACTTGTGTCCTATAATTTTTTATGCTGTGAAGAGTGACTAAGCCACTAGTTTTACCCCAGGCTCACTCACTCCACATAGCAGCAGAAAATTAACATTGCCACAAGAACAAAGCAGGTGAACACAGTTCTTGTGCCATGGGGGCAAACATGGGCTCCTCCTGCAGCTTTTTCTCCCTCTGCAGCAGAGCAAACACCACCACAAAAGCCAATGACACCATGCTTCAGCCCCCTTGAAGTTGCTAAGAGGGGCCAAAGAGATGATTTCCTGTTCTGTGGGCTTACTCTGTTGATTGGTTTTGTTTGTAGCCCCTTAATGAAACAGTGCAGTTTTCATGGTCTGTTCATTTTATTTACTTGCAGCAAATGAAAATCGGTATGAAGGAGGCTGGAAAGACGGAAAGAAGCATGGCCGTGGGAAATTCTTCTATTTGGATAAAGGACAACTATTTGAAGGTATCTGGGCAGCAGATATACCAAAGTGTGGAATTCTGATTGACTTCGGCAGAGATGAGGCTCCTGCTCCTCCTCAGTATCCAATTCCAAAGGTAATAATTGCTGGGACATTTTAGTTTTGCTAGCGATGTTTGGACTCATCAGCACTTGGGGCAGCTCTCCAGGTAGCATTTCACTCTCTAAGAGATTACTCCCATTGTGTTCCCACTTCATGGGGTGCGTGCTCAGAGCCTTTTGGATAGCAGTGTGGTAAACAGCCCCATAGGGACAAACAGCCCTTCCAGCCCCAGCTGGAGCGTCCTAATCACCCACATCTGAAAAAATGCACCAAAACTGCTTAGAGACCTGAGGCAGCACAAAGGAAACAGGGACAATAGAGGGATTTGCGTCAAAACCAGGTGCTTTCAGCAAGCCAAACTACTAGAGCTGACCAGACCTCACCAAAAGCCTAGCAGCTGCAGTGCTAACAGCACTTCACCCTGAGGCAAAGGCTCATCAAAGTCTAGCAGCCCCATGGGTAGAAGGATGCGTGTAACTTCTCACCTTACCCCAAGGTAAGCAGATGGAGGTCTGAGGACCAACATCCTTAGATGAGACATTAAGAAGAAATTCCTCCTCCTGAGGGTGGTGATGCACTTGATCAGGTTGTCCAGAGTGCTTATTGAGGCTCCAACTTTGCAAGTGTTCAAAGCCAGGCTGGATCCCTCCTTGAGCAACCTGGAGGTGTCCCTGCCCACAGCCAGGGGCTTGTAACTAAATATTCCAATGTTTTAAAGTCCCTCCCAACCAAAACTGTTCTGTGATGAATCTATGATCCTCCACTGCCTTTTTCCCCCTAAGACTGACACAGGCTGTGGATGAAGAGCCAGTCCTTATTCCCTTCCCAAAGACTTGGTGAGATGCACAATGATGCACATGGACACACTGGGCTGTCAGCCTGGCAGCTGCTGGGTCCTCACACATCACTTTGGTGCAGAAGCTGGATGACAGGAGAGCCTGTCTGCAGCTCTGTGCCCTCAGACAGGGAATGGGGATCAGTGAGAAATGGGAAGCAGTGGAGAACAGATGTGACTCCAAGTGACACAGCTGGCCATAAGTCTCAGCTTGGATCCCCATGGTCTGTGTGTGGCTCAGATGAAACACAACGGCTTTGTTTCCAAGGGACAGTTAGTGCAGGACAGGGGTGGGGAAGGTCCTTTTTGCTTAGAGCTGAGTAGAAGCATGCTGGATAACCACAGCGTGCTGCGTTACTCTGGTAACAGAGGATAGCAGGGCTCTTTGCCAGAAGCTGCATACCCTCCTTTCCTCCAGGGAAAGGCTGCTGGAAATGGCACCGGGCACACAGCCTACCAGAACTGACAGCTGCCACATCTTTGCTTCCCTTATTCTTTCAAATCTGGTTTCTGTAGTAAGGGCTCTCTGAGTAGACATTTTGACAAGGCAGTTAATCCTGGATTAGGCACACCCACAGCAGTGCAGAACCAGAAGCACCAAATACTCTTGAGGAAAAAAAAAAAACCCAAAAAACCCAAAAAACCCAAACAATCTCGATTTTGCAGAAAGAGCAAAAGGAGCACCACTTCTGCAGCTGAAAATATTTACCTCATCAGGTCTGTCAGAGGTCACCCAAGAACAGCTTCAACAAGCCAGCCCAGCAGCCTGGGGGGAATTGCCCTTTCACTGAGGCAGGATGTTCATGCTTGGCTGTTTATTTAACTCCCTAAAGACCAAGTTATGACCCAAATTTCTTCTGCTCTATGAGCAAGAAGAAAGCATCAGCTTTCACTGCTGTTATTGCACTTTCCATAGGAAGAGATTTACTCATCTCAGAATATGAAGGAAATAACAGATAAAAGAGGAAAAAGTGACTTCATATTTTCATAAACCTTTTGTTACCAACAGTTGTTAGAGAAAGGTAGATGATGAGTGAGCATTAGAAGCCACCAAAGCTAGAGATGGACTAAGCAGACAGCTTTCAGCAAGAGCCTGACGGTGAGGACCTGAGCTTTGGCACAAGAGAAGCATCACTGTGTGCCTTCACCAGCACCCAAGACCAACAAATGGTGGGGAAGCACAGGACAGAAAATGGCTGAAAACTAGAAAGCAGTTGTCATGAGCTTTGAAGGAATTGTTTGTAGATGATGGGGCTGCATCAAGGCAGAATTTGAACATAATTGCAGAGACAAGGGAAGACACAACATAGTGCATTGAGGATATTTGCTGTTTGAATAATTGAGGGAAGCAAAGGCTTCAGGAAGTGTAATGAGAAACAGACTGGACACCTTCTGCCTGAGAAAACACCATGCACATGAGTTCCCCTGAAAGCATCAGGGACATAAAGCAGGGTCAGAATGAGATGGCATGTTCCTGGTAGGGCTTGGGTACTCCCTTCTCAAGAACCTGCGCCCTGTTTGAATGTGGGTTACACACTTTCAGGCCCCTGCTTTCACATCACCTTTGGGTGACTGCAATTACCTTTTAAAACTACTTTTCACAGTATCACAGTATAGCAAGGTTGGAAGAGACCTCAAAGATCATCAAGTCCAACCCACTACCACAGACCTCAAGACTAGACCATGGCACCAAGTGCCACGTCCAAACGTGCCTTGAACACCTCCAGGGACGGTGACTCCACCACCTCCCTGGGCAGCCCATTCCAGTGGGGAATGACTCTCTCGGTGAAGAACTTTCTCCTCACCTCGAGCCTAAACCTCCCCTGGCACAGCTTGAGACTGTGTCCTCTTGTTCTGGTGCTGGTTGCCTGAGAGAAGAAAGCAACCTCCTGCTGGCCACAACCACCCTTCAGGTAGTTGTAGACAGCAATAAGGCCTGGCAGGCTGCAAATCAGAGCCAGTTTTGCCCAAGAATGTGTTTTGTTAGAGGAGACTCAGAACGCTCCACAGAGAACTATTTTTAAGAGATGAAGTGATGTTCAACACTAATAAAAGTAGGGAAGTGCAGTGATGTTTCTAAACCAACAACTGAAAGGCTGCAACAGAAAACTGAAGTCCTGATGCACAGAAGATTCTCCATCAATGTTGGAGTAACTTGAGATCTAGAAAACTTTAGGTTTCTTCAATTACACTCTTGACTGGTTTGCCTTCTTCTTATTTAGGTGGAACTAGCTGATCCAGATGGTGTTTTAGCAGAGGCCCAGGAGATGTTTGATAACAGCCCTAATTAATAACTGGATATTGAAGAGAAAAAATTATGCAAGACAAGAATATGATCTTGGGTTACTTATTTAGTCTCAGATCCACACTGTGGCTGCTCATCTGTGCTTCACTCTGCAGGTGGCTTTGCTCAGGGGCCTCCCCCAACCTCCTATTTCTTTGAAAAAGGAAAAAAAAAAATAAGGAGAAACCACAAGTAGCAAAATGCTGTTAGACAGGCAGTGACTTTGCCCAGCAAATCTGGCCTACTGCTCCTGTGAAGAAATCACACTCCTGTTGGGTCCAAAGTCTCTTCCAGGAGCAGCAGAGTTTTAGTTATATCCTGCAATAGCAAAGCTCTAGATATTGTTCCCTCCCACCCTCCTCTAACATAGCCCAATGCATACCTCTGACCCAAGACAGCTTCTGAAGTTGTAACAGATCATGTTTCAATTAATATTATTTCCCTGCTCTGTGCATTTCCTGTAACATGATGCTAGTTCTCCCTAACCCTCAGGAACACAGAGCACCAGATATCACCCCAGCTCTGCTCTTTGACCAGCCCATGTGTCCCAGCCCAGCACTGGTGAAAAACAGACTGGGCCAATGGGTCATTAGTTCATTTGGTCCCTTGACTCCTGATGTTTTCTAGGCTGGAAGATAACCTACTTCTCTATTTAAGCACTTGGAAAGATTAACAATACAACATGCTCAGTCCCATGATTTAAGCAGTGCTGACAGGAGAAAAGCATGTCAGCCTACACATTCTTTGTACCTGTGTGAACAGGAACCTCTATCTTCATGACTGAAATAAGCAACTGAAGACATTTCAGAGATGCCTAGGAACATGCAGATTGCATTAGCACAACACAGCTGAAGAGATGAGGGACAGGAACAATAAACATACTGTAGACATCTAGGTAACAAATAATCAGCAACAATTGAGTATATTTTATTGAAGTATTTTATATCTAAATAAGTAATATACAGTAACCAATGTTTAAAATGCTTGAGGTAAATGCAGAATACCATTAGTATAAATAAGGGATTTAAAAAAAGGAAAAAAAAAAATCTTAAGTGCACTCTTCATGTTTCGATTGTCTGGTTACTGCCCCAGCACAGTTAGGAGACTGTGCCCAGGGTGTAACTTTCATGAACATTTCCACAGGTGGAAAATAAGAGAAATACACTCAATATCAGGGCTTAAAGTGCAGAAAATAGCCAGAAAGCAGCCACAGTAACAGTGCCATTAGCTCAGAACCTACCAGTTTGAGATAGTTAAAAATAAGATTGTCCCACTAGCTTCTAATTCTGTATTTCTGAAACAAAACAAAAAAAACCTCCCACGTTCCTCTATCACTTTGAAAGATCCACAAAAGAGAAATTCAGCTCCGGATCCAGGACAGCAAGTCATTTTACAAAATAAACACAGAAAATGTATCTTCTGGACTTCCATTCAAATTAACTTTTAACTACACAATTTATGGACAGAAGCACCACAGCACCCTTTCAACCATTTGCTCTAGTGTGAACACTGAGTCAGGTTTTTGACCTTTACTAGGTTTTTTTACATCTTTTTCCCAAGTCAGGACTTGTATTCCAGCAAAGGATGGGAAAAAAGACATTTTGTGCCTACTACCAAGGTTTTGTGTTTTGGAATGCTGCTTCATAAATGCCTTTACTAACACACTCCTTCCAAACACCTGTGGGACTGGAGTCACAATTTTCACCATCAGCAGATTTACATCAGCAACAGAATATATTCGAAGCATAATATAGTGGCGGAACAAAAGAAAATCCAGTTTGGCCTCTCTGCAGGCTAGAAGGACTTGTGAAAACAGCAAGTGCAAAGCTGCTTTCTGCCTGTGAACTGAGAATGCTGCTGGGAAAAAAAGAAAAAAAAAAAGCTAGAAGCAAAAGCCCAGCAGGTTTGGGGTTTGGTTTTGTTTTTTTTTTTACAGTTATTTTTCAGAAGACAAACACCACGAGTAACCTTGTCAACACTTTCCACTGCAGTGGTGCTGACATGAGAAATCAATCCTGTTGGCTTCCTGAGGCTGCTTCAGTAGTAAACACACTCTGACACCCTAACTCTAAATACAGACACATCCTGCAGTTTGTAGATATGTCACCAGATCCCAGACTGGTGAGAGTTAGAAGGGACCTCTGGAGATCATCTAGTCCAACCCTCCTGCTAAAGCAGGGTTATATCCAGAGCAGGTTGCTCAGGATCAAAATGTCCAGGCAGGTTTGGAATCTCTCCAGAGAATGAGACTCCACAACCTCTGTCTCTGCCAGCCTGCTCCAGGGCTCCAGCAGCTGTTGGAACAACCCGAGATGGAGGCTGGGTGTGAGACCACATCAGTCCAGGCTCAGTCAGGTACAGCTCCTCTGTATTGTCATGTTCACACCTGTCTCATTTCAAAATCCCAGGTTTCTATCCCACAGAGAGACAGACAATACAGAGGTCAAGTTTTGTTCCATTAGACCTGAAACCTCTCTCAGTTTATGTTCGAAAAACCATCTTGTACCCATTAAAGCCCAAAGCTGCTTCAGAGCCACATTCCAAAAAATTCCACTTCTAGACACAGCTAATTACTGAAGGAGCCCAGGACAACTGCTACAATCATTCTTGGACAAGTCCCTGACCTGAAAGACCAAATGAAAGATTTTGCTTAAAGAGGAAATAACAGTAACCTCACTGTCAGAAACAAGTCTTGGAAAGTAAGCAGCAATATTCATTACAAATAACCTACTTCCATAAATAAATATACAGAGAAAGGTAGTCTTCCAGATCCTCTGGGAGCAAAAAACTTCTAACAAGTTATTAAACACAATACTTCAGCAAGGAGAAGACTTTTTCTAAACAGGGAAGACAAAGGCAGAGTGAATTACTTGGGCATCCAGCATAGAGAAAGCACCTTTTGCTGCTGGCATCTCAGGATTTATTAAAAAGGCATTTTTCAATATAAAAGTATAAAAGAATTACTACTTTGGCTTGGAGTAAACCAGCAGTGGTTCTGATTTTCAAACAAAAAAAAAACCAAACCATTATCCAGTGATAATTTCCATCTATTTGCTTCTTTTAAAGAAAAGATCCCTAAATGGAAAACAGGCAAATCTATCTCTCCAGATAATATGTGCCAGCTCGTGAGAACTTTAAACCAGTTATTGCTTTTATTTTCTTCCAAGGAAGAGTAGAGCAGACTCTCACTCCTACTCATGTGGCTACACCACATCACAGTAAGACTAGTCAAGGGTGTTTAGTGAGTGATAAAATGTTTAACTGCCACGGGAAAAGGCGCTGGAGAAATGAGTGCAGTAATAATTACTTGGCAGCAAACCATCCTGGAGAAGTGGTGGGAAGCCTGCGCTTGAACCATCTGTCAGCCTTTCTAGAGAGCAGCACTAGCACTGAAACCAAGTGCTAATTGCTGCACATCCCAAGTAATTTGTATCATGCCATGCAATATGGATCAGACAAACAGTATCTTCTAGTAAATGCCAACATCAAATAGATAGAAAGGGGAAAAAAAGCTCCTTTATCCATCCCTAACAGACACCCAAATTTTACAGTGTTATTTTTCCCTGCATTTATACATCCCCCACTCACAGCACAAACGAGGAGCAATCTAGACAGTGCTCAAAGAGGAGGGATGCAGTGCAGTGCCAGCATACCCCACCATCCACTCCTGATGTCAGATAGCCAAGCTTAGAAAAGGAGCAACATTTCCCCC